>JABUQX010035776.1:0-12500 GCA_015478945.1 Trachelipus rathkii | reverse complement strand
GAAACAATAGTAGAATACGACACAAATCAAAAAGAAAGCCCAGCTTTACCGCCCCCTCAATACCTATTCAAGTTGAAACCTTGTCTCAGTTCAGAATAATTCACCTAAGCTTTCAAAGACTTCGATGTAACCTCATTCATGCATCGTGTCAATGTGAGTTCACTTCCTTGAACATACCCTCCTCTCCAAACCCTGCCATTCCACTCCTATTATGCAACCTTCTACCTGCCTCTGCCAAACATCCACAAATTCTCCTCCAGACATATCTTTACTGACTCAATCCACTTTTTCTTCGGTATCCCAGCCAGTCGATTCCCAACACACTCACCACTATACATCCGTATAACCAGACAACTATCATCCATCCTTTCCACATGACCAAACCATCTCAATGTACTTTCATTTATTCTCATTTATCCCTTTCTTCACACCACACAACTCTCTAATGCATTCATTCCTCATTTTTTCAATTATTCTCACATCTAACATGCCCCTAAGATTATCCATCTGAACACATTGAACTTTAGATCTATAGCTACCTCTTATTCCAGACCATAGTCTCACTACTATACATTAGCGCAGGTAACAACATACCAATATGTAAGACCAAAGCTCACTCAAGACTTAGTCCCTTTACATCCACCAATGATTTAATTGCAACAGCCACCTTCCTGCCATTCACAACTTTCTTACTACACTCTGCATCATACATTCCCTTTTCATCCAACATATAGGCCTATCCTAAATATTTAAACTCTGACAGGTAGCTAATTATTTACAATAAGTGCCTTTAAACAGAATTTTATGAAAATCACAGCATACTCTAAAAAAATAATGTAGAATAAAAAAAAAAAATTATTTGTCTATCTCTTTAGGAAAAAAAGTTACAGCCTCTCAAAGTTTGGCATTTTCCCATAGGGTTTTCTTATAAAAAAATGAATGGGCTTTGAGATCAGTTTAGGACCATCCCAATTCAGGTTACAATAAGCATATTGGATTTTAAAGCAAGGACATTCCTATACTTTCCTATACTTAAAACTATACTTTTTTTTTATATATTTAGTCATAAGTACCATGATACTTAACAAAACATATAACCTGAACTAGTTGGGTCCTAAACCGAGACCTTACCTGGATGGATCTAGGTTAGGTCTAGGTTTACAGCATCATTAATCCATCCAGGTTAGGTCTTGGTTTGGGACCCTACTAGTTCAGGTTATAATGTTTTGTTAGTATTCTGTGTATACTTAACAAATCTTATTATAACCTGAACTAGGATAGTCCCAAACCGATCTCAAGGCCTGTTCAGTTTAATAAAAAAAACCTATGGGAAAATGCCAAACTTTGAGAGGCTGTAACTTTTTTTCCTAAAGAGACAGACAAATAGTTTTTTTTTATTCTTCATTATTTTTTTTTCGAGTCTATGCAGTGATTTTTATAAAATCTTCTTAGAGGTACTTATTATAAATAATTACCCTCAGACACTTGTACCAAGAGCTCGACATCTAACAACTTCACACCGAGGACTATCGTCACTCACAACCATAAACTTAATCATCTGTTTACTTTCAAACCCCTCCTTTTACACACCCTGCCAAATCTCTCTACCAATCCTCTCAAACTCTCTTCAGATTCACTGCACAAAACTAAATAATCCTCATATAATAGTAGGGCACCCTCCACTCTCTTCCAATCTCCATCATTCTAACACTCTCCTGCCACCCCTACCTCTAATTCGTTCTTAATCCCATCCATATACAAATTGAATAACCAAGGAAACAACACATCCCTGCATCACTCCCTCCACAACTTTATTGTGTGTAATTAATAAGACTTATCATAACCTGAACTAGGAAGGCTGTAAACTGAAACCCAACCTGTATGGATCATTGATGCTGTATACTTAGACCTAACCTACATGGATCATTGATGCTGTAGACCTAAACCTAACCTGGTTTTTATGTAGGTTAAGTAACTATTGTATTAAAAGTTTAAAACTATACTTTTAATTTACAAAAATAGTACAAAAAAATTCGGCTTAACTGAATAATTCGTCTGACCCAATCGATATTTTAGATTTATCCGATATATGTTATCGATCGACCCTACTAGACAACTACGACAACTAGGCCGCCATATTGGATATTATAATATTCAGTAATGTTTTCAAAGTTATAGAAGTAGGAGGTGCTAGAGGAATGAATTTAAAATAGGAATATTTATAAATTATTTGAAGTTTAAAATAATAACTGCTGATTATTTAAGTTTTTAAGTGTTTGCAGCATTATCAATCAAATATTTCCAAAAATTGAAGGCAAAAAGTCAATTAGGAAATCTTTTAAATTTAATAAGTAAGACCTCTTGATTTACATTAATATATCGAAATATATATATATATATATATATATATATATATATATATATATATATATATATATATATATATATATATATATATATATAATATATATATAAAATATATAATATTATAATATTCTTATGTTTTAAAACATTTCTTTATTTTTTTATGACAAAATATAAACTTTTAAATTTAGAGGTAAACACCTGATTACAATTCATATATCCAAAATATCGTGCTTATATATTTCGGCATCTACTAAACCCTCTATCAGTAAAAGTTATAGGGCTAGTTTTACGGCAGTTTAGGCCTAATTTTACGGCACAGTGAGTCAACGAGCCCCCTAAAATGGGGTATTAACCCTTTTTAGGGGGCTCGAGCCGATGGGGGACGGAGGAGGGGACGTTGTGGTAGTCCAGATTAATGATCTGCACCACCCAATCTTATCTAAAATATATTGTATAGCGGATTCTAATACAAAATGCTAAAACATTGCGTTGTGTCAATATCTAAAATTTTCTTTGATTAATCTGTCTAATGAGCAAGTAACTGACAAAAGAATTTCAAGTTCAAAAACTATAAACTGAAAATAAATCCAAGTTGAAAATGATCGACTCCAACAAAATCTAAAATTAAAACTATCAAAGCTAAAATAAATCTGAGTTCAACCGGTTAATTCTGAAATAAGTCTAAGTCTATCAACACCCTAAATTTAAATTAAATCTGAAATTCGAAAAACTATTGGTTCTGAAATAAATCTAAAGTTAAAACTATTTCTAAGTCTAGCACCATCAATTGTTAAAACAACTTGAATTTAATCTAATCTGACGTTTAACAACTATCAATGACAATCAATTTCGAATCCTGCCGTCAGTATTCAAAACCAAAGTTAAATCCAAAACAATCGGTATGAACTAAATCTGAAACTAAGTAAATCCGAACTAATCGTAATCTGAAACTAAGTATTACTAAAGTAATCAAAATCCGCAAACTGAGTAAATCTAAAATAATCAAAATCCGAATCAACAAATCTGAGTGATCACAATCTGAAACTAAGTAGATCTAAAATGATTCCAACTCTTAAACCAAATAAATCGAATCTAAAATAAATCTGAATCCAAACCTAGGTAAATCTAAAATCATTATAACCCCACGAATAAATAAGCCAAATCTGAAACAAATCTGGATCTGCGACCAAGTATTTCTTCACGTTGGATAATAATGTCTATTTTTCCATAATAGTTAGCACTCGAAAATAACTAAACTGTATTGTGGCAATTATGCAATCACCATAAAGTAATTTCAGTATATATTAGTATGTCTCAACCTTACTCAGAATAAACTCAAAATGCAAATAAAAGTTTATTAAAATAAAATAAAAACTTTTAACGTTTATTTCCTATATACAACTCATTAAGCTTCCATTAAATTATATGCAAAAGTTTCATTTCAAATAAAAACAAAACAATAAACAAACAAAGCTTGTTCAAATCAAACAAGTATTTAATAAATCGTAATTTAAGGTAAAGTTCTTTACGTAGTTGCTTTCAAAATTATTAATAAAACTCCTAATTTCAATTCAAATTTTAAATATCAGACAATAATCGATATTCCAAATCCAAGGTTGAATATAAGTTTAATATTTATTTACATAACCTACCAACCACCGTTAAATAACTTTTTCAAAGGTACAGCTGCTGATAAATAAATAACTATTAACCAAAATTTATCAAACTAAGTTTCTGAACTATAATCAATCCTAACAGGATCAATAAGCTGACCTATATTAATGTATAACTGTCAATATTATATTACAATTTAATTCAAAATATCAAGTTAACACACAAACTCCAATTTATTCCTATCATTTATTGAAACAGGCTAAAGCACATTTCACTAATTATCTTCGTAGTTTTAATTAGGCTAAGGCACTAGTTATTAAACAGCTTCGTAATTCATAGGCCAAAGCGCTCTTTATTTCAAACCGCTAATGCATGTAAATCTAAGTGGCTATTGCGCAATAATTTCTATTTATGTTTGGGCAAGCCATAAATAACTGACAAAGTATTAAACACTTTATATTACCTGAAGTTTTACGACTGTAGATCGATTCCGCGGTCAATAAGTATTTAAATATTCCTATCAAATCTCAGTTAATAAATATTTACAATGAAAAATAATAAAGTTTTTCAAAACAATAAAACTGAACAAAATTTTCAAAGTTTCTAAATTGAACACAGATGCTTGCACGCATCAAACGATCCTAACAGTACAAGAACTGGTCAACAAGTTTTCAAAGCTAACTCAAACAAACGAGTACAAAGCTAACAAATTAGAACTAATGTTATCGTATCAGAGTCAAAATATCAAGTGAGCACTTCATCGCTCTGCCTTCACGATATTAATTTTTTGCTTGTGACGTCATATCACGGTTGTCAGATTTTCGTGTTCCTTCTTTTCAGGGTGCATTTTTAACAATTATACTTTTCCAAAACTATTATTTGGAAGAAAATATATAGACATAAGACTTGAGTTATCCATATATATAATATACATGTGCTATGAGATTTTCATACATCATTAAAATATTTTTCGAAAACGTATTTACATAGATTTACATATATTTACATATTTATATTTACATATATATAAACGCTGAGTGTGTGAACATAATGAGTATATATACGGTGAGTATAGGGGTTATGTTATATATATATATATATATATATATATATATATATATATATATATATATATATATATATATATATATATATATATATATATATATATATATATATATATATATATATGGTTATATAAAGTATATATAAAGTATATATATATATATAGTATATATAGATATATAATAATATATAATATAATGCTGTATAAAATCTAACAACCATCAATGGTAACTAAATTCGAATCCTGTCGTCAGTATCCAAGTCTAAAGTCAAATCTGAACACTAATCTTTATGAACTAATTTGAAAACTAGCATCTATCAAACAAGTTAAATCTGAAAACGAGGACTCGCAAAATAAATTCAATTCTGAGGTCAAGTATCTATTTATCTACCTTCTCTGCAATTTCTATGTTCGTAACTAATTACCATTTAAAAGCAACTGTCACAAAATGAATCTTAAAGTGTCAACTATATGCTTACAGAGAAATAATTTCAGTGGATTTCCATTATATTTACAAAGCCTTATTTTACTTTAATTTTATCAATATATATACAAAACTTTAACATGTTCAGTAAGTTACCTCAGGATCCTTCAAAATCATCAAACTGCTATTTTTTACCTGCGGTAAGGCCTAATCTTGTTGGTGGCTTCAGCCTGGCCCCTATAATAACGTTTCACTACCCCGGAAGGATGGTCGGAGGAACCCCCGGACAGTGTAAGATAACTGAAAGATATTTATTCATAGTGTATTTTCCTTCTTTAATAAGATATTTACCTATAGTGTCGTTCAATTTTTATTGCAAGCTATATTATTTTTGATTGCTGCTTAGTAAATATTTTGATGCTAAAAACGAACCCCTTGGCATGTGGGTACTTTCGTTTTAAGTTCATACTAAGGTTGTAGCAGCAATATCCTTTGTGCTCACATGTTTTCAGGATTCCATCAGATCCAGTTTAATCTTTGTGGTAGAGACAGTTACTATGCAGCGTGAGTGATTTCAGCTGGGGTCCTGGCCGAGGAAATCTTTCAAGTTACATAAAGAGTAAGTTTACTGGACGGACACAAGTAGGTGATTATATATTGTGGAGTTCTGGTGAAGGGGGCTGCGACACCAACCGATGAGTCCAAAGCAGCCCCCCGGGACGAAACGCCAATTCATCGACGCAACGCGCCCGCCACTCTCTTCATGCATCGATCTAGTCTCAGCTATGGAGGGTGGTTCTTCGAACGCGGACCGAAAACACCTTCATATTGATGACCCACCGGAGGGACTAGGTTGCGCACTGGGAGGTGGCACAAACGAACAGGACCTGCCAGCATCCGACTCTTCTCTCGCAAAGTTGTTCCGCCGTGGTAAGATTCGTTGTGGTAGAGTTTGTGTTCTACCACAAGTCGGTTCAGACGTGTGGAGGATTACAGTGCTCATATAGTCAAGTCTTCGTTCCTGCTGGGGTCGCCGCTGCTCTGTTGCGTCAGGGTCCGTCGAACGCCTGTTCTGTGCTTCTCACGGGACAGGTGCAGACTCAAACTGCACGTAAGAGTTACAGAGTGGTCGAAGACCTTTCTCAGTGGCCTTTAATGTGTGCACACGCTGGCTCTCATCTGACAGCTGACCAACGTGCCTTCCAGAGTGCCGGCTACGAGCGGGGTATGCTCGCGCATGTGGCCACTGGGGGGGAGTTCGGTGTGGCGTCTTGTGAAGGGGGCTGCGACCACCACGATGGAGTCCAAGAGGCGCCCCCGGACGAAACGCCAGTTTCATCGCGACAACGCTCAACTCTCTTCAGCATCATCTAGTCTTCAGCTAATGATGGTGGTTTTTCAACAGCGACCATAACCCCTTCATAATATATATATTAATATGTAAATATATAGTGAGTAATGTATATATATATATATATATATATATATATATATTATATATATATATATATATATTATATATATAGTATATATAATAATATATATATATATATTATATATAGTATAGTATATTATATATATATATATATATATATATATATATAGCATATAACTTAATATAGGGTATTATATATATAGTGATAGGTGATATCTTGGTTTAGAGCGACGAGAGAAACTATCACTCGATCCATATCTCGCGAGAAAAGCTACATAGTGTACAGGAAAGAGGGCAATACATTGTTGGAACTCCATGGCATAAGTTTTATTGCAGAAACTGCTTAAAGAAAAAAATAAAAAAGAAAAAACAAAAAAAAAAAAAAATCGAGTTATTTAGAAACTGCAATAGCTACAGCGAAAAAGAAAACATCTTTTGGAATCCTTGTAAAATTTTAGTAGGAAAATGTAAAAAATAAATTAATATAAATAACATATTTGGGCTATTTTTGTTTTTTCTGGGAGGCATGGGACATAAGTAGTTTATATATTATATGTATATATATAGAGGTGATATAATATTATAATATTATTATATATATATATATAGTATATATAATATATCTTATATTAATATATATATATATATATTATATATACTTATATATAGATATATATATATATAATATATATATATTGTAAGTATTACCATCAGGCAGATGAGTAGGGGGCTCGAGCCGTACGGGAACAGGGGGGGACGTTGTTATCCGATGCCCCGTAGGGAGGGGCGGTTGGAGGAAGCCCCGCGACACGCAAACTACGAAAGAGCAGGGGGTCTCCGGAGACCCTCCGCCGCGATTGGGGGGAATTAGTCCTACGCGCCGCTAGTTATTCCCCGGGAAGGCGAAGACCGCCGAACTCCCTGGCCATCGGTGCGGTTATACCCTTGGGGTATTCTTTAGTAAAAGAAAAAAAAACAGAATTTAATAGAAGAGTCTATTTATTTTAACGAGAACCAATAAAATGTCTCTAAATAGGCCTCCTAATCATATCCATTTATAATAGAATTTTCTTTGCTCTTTTTTATTTTTGCAATTGCAATTTTGTGATGTAAAATCTTTTACCAGGATTCCAAAAATGTATTGTCAATAGGTTAGAGGTGTTATCTTTTCTGAATATAATTATATATTTTTTGGTTAACTTTTTCTTTCTAAACTCCAGCATTTCAGTCCGAATGTAATTCCTTTTCCCCTGTGGATAGTGTGTACGTTTTTGAGATATTGGATTGATGATAGTTGTCGCTCTAAACCAATTATCACCGATATACTATATATATATAATATATATTATATATATATTATATGTATAATAGTGATATATAATATATATATATATGTATAGTATTATATATATATATTTATAATATATATATATATATATATATATATTATATATATATAATATATATAAGTAGTATAGAAAACGATGGTCCACGCCACCCCCTCATTTCTCTCGAAGGAGCTACCACCCCACCCACCCTCATTTCACTCGGAGATATCCTGGAAGACTTTTTTCCAGGTTTCTTTATCGCTTGCTTTCATTCTACTTAGTACCCAAATTTATATTTTTACAGTGCTTCTGTTTTCTCTCACATAAAATTGGTTAATATAAGTTTACAAATAACTTTTATACAGATTTTTAATGTCAGTCATTGAAATTAAAGAGCTGCGAGGCGAATTGTGGCTATCTGAGGTGGGAAAAGTCGGGTGACGCTTACCACTTGCGCATACGATTGCTCGAATTCACTAAGAGCTTTGGCAGGAATTCTATATTGTAACGTTATAAATTATAAATGTTTTGATATTCATAGAGGTGATCATATTTGTCTAGTGAGATTTTAGAACAAAGAGAAGTTACCGTCTCTAGTGTTTATATTTTTCTATATATAATAGCAGATAATATTGAGTGTTTACAATAACTTTTTTAATGATAACTTTGCTTATATATTTTTCATTTCCATCTTTAGTTTTAACTGAGACATTGGTCCAAGCTTCTTTCGATATTTCTGAGAGATGAATTCAAGTCGAGTTTTCTTTTACAAATTTGTTTTAATTCTTGATCTTTTTCAATTATTTCTTTTATTTTTTTCATATTCTTGGTCATGAGAGAAAACGACAGGTTTACTTTTAATGAAAAATTATATTACATTTACTTAATTATATAGAATTTATATATATAATAAAAATTAAAATTTGTTTTATGTTAAATTTTGAGGAAAATGAAAAGTTCCTAGCCTTAATGGGGAAACAAAAGGTGAGGAATAGAGTTTGAGATTTGTACAAATACCTCATTTATAACATATAGGGATGAAAATTACCAGGTATATTTTGAATTGTAATTATATTTTCATCATCAAAGTTAATTTCCCCCTTATTTATTTTTTCATCAACTTCAGAAATGTTTTTAAAATCATCTTCAAAATAGTATGTATCCTTTTTGTATTTTAGTTCAATCATCGCTCCCTCGATTTTAGTTTTTTGTTTATTTTGTTTTTTTTATCGTTTTGTTTAATTCCACTTTCAAATGTTGGTTTAAGTTTTTGATTTAAAGTAAACATTTTCTTTAAATCTTTTTCATTCAAGTTTATTTAATGAATCTCTATATACTTTTATTATTTTTAGGAATAAAGCAAGTTATCACAGCTAAATTATTCACCATCTCCTTCTGAGAAGTCATTGTGCTAAACTGATTGAAGTCCTTAGTTGGTCTTGATGCAATGAAATGATGAAATCATGTTCTAGAATGTCTAAAAATTAATAAACAAGAGAATATTATTAAAGCGTATACAAGATATATTTGCTGAGAAACATATCTTTATCTTGAATTGCGTTCGCTAACCGAGTGGTTTGAGCGCTAGACTCCGCTTTCGGAGGTCTCGAGTTCTAAGTCTTAGAAGATGGGATCTTTTTTTTCAATAAAAAATTAGAAAATAGAACATTTTAAAAGCAGTAGAACTTCCAAATTTTTATCTTTAAATGTGTCTTTAGCCGAGTGGGTTGAGTAACAACTTCCCATGCTATACTGTGTAGTTTGAATCCTGGCACCATCGTTCCTGTTTAAGGAGAAGAAGAATTGAATAGTAACTTGGATTAGCTTTATGAACAAAATATTTTTTTATTGTTTCGTCCTATTATAAAAGAGGAAATAAAAATGATATAAAAAATAATAAAGAAGATCGTCTTTTCACGAAATAATATATTTTGTAGATGGCACATGATTCATGAAGAAAACCAAACGATGCAGCGCGCTAACTTCTATAATTTACGATAAAGAACGATTTTCAAAAAGAATAAACGATTTAGAAGAAAAATTAGGCTCCTTTTTTAAAGTCAAAGCCAACGTTGAGAAGAAAGGAGCAAGATCCAAGAAATTGACTTTATAAAAAAATCTTATAATAAAATGACTACTCGTAAGATATTTATTAATGTAAATTATTAAAGAATTTATAAATTCAGAAAAAAGTAATAAACATAAGAGGAATGTATACAAATCATTCAATTCTTAATATTGAATTTTTTTGATAGACTTGATATAAAAAGAAAACTTATAGCACGAAAATTATGTTCTTTATGTAATAAAAGTGTTATAAATTTTAAAATTCATGAGAAAAGTAAAATTCATCAAAGAAATTTAATTCATTGTGATTATAAAAATTGTCGTAAAGGAATTGAAAATAATTTTAAAGCCTATTGTTATACAAATATAAAGATGATTGATCCAAAAGAATTTATTAATAATATGATGAAAATTGATAGAAATTTCTATTTTCAACAAAATTGGAAAAATTTAAAACTAAGTTTATCACTCATGTTGAATTTATAAAGATTACATTGACGAAGAACATTCAAAATTTTCACAACTGCGTTCAACAGTGAACAATGACAAGCATAACTGATATGACTCAAATAAAAGAGATTGCACTTGAAATGATTAGGTAAAATTGAAGAAAAAATATTGTAAAATTTTACAAAAGAAGGATCAGGATGGATCATCAATAAACTTCTAGATTTTTGAAATTCAAAAGTAGCTGAATATATAAACCACTGGAGAGCTTCTTCTCTATATTGAAACTGTCCATCAAAATATAAGAACCAAAAATTCGCTATTAATAAAATATCTCAAAACAAAAAGGACAATGAATGTTCTTAAATGGGTTGTATAGCCGAGATCTGACTTGTTTAGATGAACGGTCATAATTAATTAGAAGATCTATTAGAGTAAAGCTTAGAATCAGAAAATATAATTGGAAAGCGTCAAGTAGAATTCCAGTTAAACTAAAAGAATAATAAATTTGAATAGGTCATTTATGTTTTTGTATAACGTATTTGGACTCGTGAAAAATAAATATTATACCTTTAAAGAATTACTAAAGTGTAGGAAAACTAAACATGTGATTTACGTTTTAATATCATAATGATAAAAAATACCACATTATTTAATCTAATGAAAGATTTGAGTCCATTTATAATAATAAAGAAGCATGAAAATAAAAAGTATCCATGTGTCGATTTTGTTTACATAGTTTTTATAAAAAAGAATTATTAGATAATCATTTACCAGAATGTAGTATTCATAAACCTGTAAAGAATTGAATATGCTGAAGTTCCAAGTTCAATTTAAAATTGTTATTATAAACATTCAGCACACCCATTTGTTATTGTGCAGATTCTTGAAAGCCCACCTCTACAAAAAAATACTACGAGTCAACCAAACCCTTATATGAATCCTGATACCATTAACTTACAGAAACACCAACCAAACAGTTGGTGTTGTTTTATGGTCAACATCATCAACAATGGAAGAAATATTCAAAATTTTGAGAAGGATTATTTTCCTTTGTTTGAATTAATTAAAGAGATTTTAACTTAGACGCAAAAAGAATTTTTAGAAATTTCCGAATAAATTATAAAGAAAATAAAACTTCAGAATAAAAAGTGTGTCCTTTGAAAACGTTCATTCGTTGGATTATGGTATGTAGAAAAGAAATTACACCATCAGAGATTTCAAAGTTCAAGAGACCATAATCATCTAACAGTGCGAGAATATAGAGGACCCTGGGCTCATTAGAAGTGCTAATTTACAAATTCTATAATCCTAAATTTATCCCAGGTATAATGCATAATTTATCAAATACGATGCTCATTTAATTCATTAAAGAACATGGACAAGCCGACGGTGAATTAAAAAGCAATTCCTCAAACGATCGAATGAAACTTATATAAGTTTCAGGAGTGTTAGAAATAAGTTGATGAAAGAATAATCTCAACAAGCATGGAGTTGAGATTCCTCGATAGTTTTATAGATTTATGTCATCGTCCCTAGCTAAGCGGGCATCAAATTTAGAAAATGAAATTTAAAGAATTTATACAAATATTATCAAGAGTGAGCAGTTTCAGCTACTTAAACAAAGAATTATCCATACGACTGGATGGATGATATAGCAAAATTTAATCAAGAAAAATTGCCTAATAAAAGAGAAATTTATAATATTTTGAAAATGAAGATATAACAAACGAAGACTACAAACATGCGCAG
>JABUQX010035775.1:55000-58479 GCA_015478945.1 Trachelipus rathkii | reverse complement strand
GGAGAGCTACCTCTAACTAACCTACACTAACACATATACACATGCAATAACAACATACACATACCGTTGTGTGAGGTGAAGGGACTTGAATATATTCAAATTATCATTTAACAAGTCGAGTGGCAAGTTTTTGACTTTGAATATCCTCCAGTTGTACAACATTAATGTAAATACATTGTGTTATGGCTAAGAGAAGAACCACTTAAAGTTCTCTGTGTTTAAACGTTTTATATATAATTTGTAACAACATAGCAGCTGCTTTGTTTAACATTATATTTTATGCAACATGGGGCTTGTTGATAGAGCGTAAGTCTATGTATTTATTAACTTATACTCCTTTTTAAACTTCTTCATTTAAAGGGTAAAAAACCACATTTTGGGGTTCGGCTCCCATCTCAATTGGGGTCCCTAGACATCTTTGAGTGTAATGAAACTATGTTATTCATATTCTACATCACTAAAAACGTATATAAACACACTAATATTATGGTGACAAGCACATATTTACTAATTCGGCACCGCATCGACCCTGCACCGGTGCCGATACCGATAACTCCAATGATTCATTTGTTCTATCTTACGAAACTTCTATTTCCTTCCTTCATCTTTTCTCTGCCTTGTACTCTGTAATTTTTCTTTTTTTTCCAGCTGAGGATCCACTCAAAGGGGTCCTCGAACTCATTTTGGGGGTTACAAAACACAAAAATTCGGAATATATATATATATATATATATATATATATATATATATATATATATATATATATATATATATATATATATATATATATATATATTATATATATATAATTATATATATATATATATCTCCTATATATATTATATAAATAATACTATATCATGATACTATATATAGATAAACACCGTCTCAATTGACTCTAATGTAACTGGAAGCGCACGAATTCCAGTCTGCCTCCGCCATCAGCAAACTCGGCTGCCGCTCCGGCTCATATGCTCGTCATATGAGACTTCTTTCTTCTTCTTTCTTCTTTTATCTTCTTCTTCTTCTTCTTCTTCTTCTTTCTTCTTCCTTTTCTTCCTCTTCTTCTTCTTCTTATTACTCTCTTTCCTCCTTTTTTTGCCCAGTAACAAAGATGAGTCTTCAAGCTGAAGGCATCAAAGATGAATCATCAAAATAGATGGTATCAAAGCTGCGGCATCAAAGCTGAGGCATCAAAATTGAGGCATCAAAGCTGAGCGCATCAAAGTTGAGGCACATCAAATATCTGAGTAGTGTGTGTATGTGTGTGTGTGTGTGTGTGAGTGTAGGTGTAGTGTCTATGGGTGAGTGCTCACGCTGTCCATGCGTGACAGTTAAGTGTCTATGGGTGGGTCGTAAGTGTCTTATGGGTGTGTGGTATGTGGGTATAAGTGTCATAGTGCTGTGTGTGTGTGTGTTAACGTGTAGGATGTAGTATATGTGTGAGTTAAGGTGCGGTCTACTGGGTGGGTGTATGTGTGTATCTTAAGTAGCCTATCGGGTGGGTGTATGTGCGTATAAGTAGCCTAGCGGTGTGCGTGTGTGTGGTGGTGTGTGTGTGTGTGTGTGGTGGTGTGTGTGTGTGGTGTGTGTGTGTGTGGTGTGTGTGGTGTGGTGTGTAGGTGTAGGGTGTGAGGTTAGACAGTAACATACAGGACTTAAGTTAGGGACGATACTCATGACTCATGTTAGGCACAGTTTCATACAACAGGTATCGCTCAGATACTACATTGCTCGACTTAATCTCATTATCCCCACGAACTTTTATGAAAGGTCAATTTCAGGCCTTGATACGGTATCAAGGCCGAAATATCAAGGCCAAAACCGAAATATCAAGGCCAAAACATCAAAAGGGGGCTCTAAGCGACCTAAAGGGGGTCAATCGTAGAAGGAAGGAACCATCCTAACAACTTCTAATACACACCAAATCGAATCCTCATACCTCAACATAGGGGTAGACACCAATATTGGTGTTTCTATGACGGTAGGACATGTCATTGCTAGAAGTGCTAGAAAAGGGTGGTACTAACTCATAGAAGGAAGCATCCTAACACTTCTAATCATATACATCGACTCTAACGTACATTATAACATAGGGTAGGCATTAATATGGGGTGTGTTCTAAGATGTAGGACATTCGTGCTAGAAGCTAGAAGAATCAGTTATGCAACTGAAACCTGCAAAAATTGACTTACACCATTGAAAACATATTGTAGACAACTCATTTTTCTAATATGTGGTAAGGAGCTGAATTCATTCGGGCACGGCAACAGGCCAGCTCGGCTCGGCTCCATATGGTCGCTCAATTAGTTCTTAACATTAGCCATTCTATTCATTTTATTCTCTTCTATACCACTCACCAATTTTAGCTTTCTCTAAGTCTATTTTTTAAATTTAAGGGTGGGGCGCGCCAACCCCTTTGACCGTAGCGGCTTGAAACATTGGATGCAACAATGGTGCAACATATAAGGAAGACATACGCAAGTTTGAAGAAGATACGATGACTCTAACACCTCTTTTGCTAAGATATGTCATTTTGGGTCATTTCTTGCCCCATAAATGACCCCCGGCTGGGGCCCTGGGGACTATGGCGTTCGGGAAAGTAACTACGGGAATCTTATTTTTGAGACATTCCTACCCCTTTTGACATCCGTCATTGAATAGGTTTTGACGAAGGGTATGCATCTACGAAAAAGCAATGTTTGGTGCGCTTAAACGCAACAGGCTGAACGTCATGCTGGCATCAGCGGCTAATCGACTCGGCATACTCAAAACGTAACTTAAACCATCTAAACTCGCTTCATAGGCTCAAGAACAAAAATGTAGAAAAGGGGGTAGGGTAATAATTAATACTACTCTTGTTAGGATGAATCGAATTCCGTTGTAAACACAGCGAATCGATTCACGTGTCGAATATGTCAATCGATACAAATATATCTGAAATATCAGGCATATACATATATCGCACTACGTCAAGCGGTTGATCAGGGGGGACTGGGTGGATACTAACTCATCAGAAGGAACCAACCTATCGCACCTCTAATGTATACTCCAATGACTCCGCGATATTATAACGCTAGGCGTGACAGCCATTAATAGCCGCTGTTCTACCCTGACGTAGGATTATGTTCATGCTGAGAAAGGCTACGAAAAGGGCGGTAGGGTAATACAATCGTCAGAGGAACTCCAACCAGCCACATTCTAATATACCCAATCGACTCTCCGTACCCAATGAACTGGGGTAGACATAATAGACCCGGGTGTATTTTCTATGAATCGTAGGCACATGTCATGGCTCAGAAAAGGCTAGAAAAGGGGGGCTGGGGTAATAACTCATAGAAGGAAGCATCCTAGCACCTTCTAATATACACAATCCGACTCCCCGTACCCAATAACCTAGGAATAGACACTAAGACCGGTGTATTCTACAATATAGGTCGGCACGTGCTAGAAGTAGAATATATGAATAATATAGAATA
>JABUQX010035775.1:40000-52500 GCA_015478945.1 Trachelipus rathkii | reverse complement strand
AATTTTTCCGATTTGCTCAAATTCAGAGTAAAAGCTGGAGATGTTGTTCTTGTGGAACATTTGAAATCAAGCGGAGTAAAAGCTAAATACACATCACATATGATTCAGAATGAACTTATATTTATTTGTGGAAAGTTGATATGTAATCAAATTTTGAATGAAGTAAACAATTGTAAATATTTCTCTCTTTTAGCAGACGAGGCAGCAGACATATCCGGAACAGAACAGCTATCGGATTTGTTCGCTTTACTCCTCTTAAAAAACTTAAAGCTGAAGATATAGCCAGAGCTATATTGTCTACTACACGAGATATTTCACAATTTAACATATGAGTAAGCTTGTTATAACCACCCCTGGTTTGATGGGCTGTCCACCATGAAACTGGCAAAGAAAATGGCAGTTCAGACAGTTAATAAGAGATCAAGTACTAAGCCAATTTTTTTTCATTGTTGTTCCTATCGTTTCAATTTAATAATTAATGACCTAATATTGTTGCCACAGATTTCAAACATATATATAATTTTATAAAATTTTTCCGTGAAAAAATGTCCTCGCAGAAATTTGGTGTTAATATACCTATTGTTAATGCGAAGCAGATTGGTCTGCCAAGTACAAATCAACTAGGATATTTTAAGAGACATTTTAGCCAAATAAAATTATCATTAAAAAATCTCTCATCTGATCCAGATGTAACGCAAGCCAACGAACTGCAGCATGTCAGCTTTCATCAGCAGCAGGAAGTCCTGCATTTCTCATCTGTTTAATAATCATTACGAAATATAGTTCATATTTGGAGCCTATAGGAAATATTCATCAAACTAAAGTAATAAATTTGGATGAGGTTCATTGTCACATAGAAAAACTTTTAAATTATTTTAAAAACTGTGGAAATGAAAAATATGAGTCTCTTTTTAAGGAATTTTTAAAAATCTAAGATATTTTGCCAAGATTTTTCATTTTGCAAGTGGCGTATCCAGAGGAATTCCAGCCTCAGGGACATCAAAAAGTTCTGCTGAGGATTGCTTCAAAGTTGCCCCATTTATACTTTATCTTGATTCTCTCATTTCATCTCTGAGTTTCAAATTTTCGGAACACAATATAACATCGACCTTTCCTTGCATTTTGCACCCAGTTAGAACAAGAAAATTAACCAAATCCGAATATTTAAAAAAAAATTGAACTCATTATAACTGAATATAATATTGACAACCTAATTGGTGAAGCAGAATCTTTGTTTAATTTCTGGAATAATTCAGATAGGGAACAAATAGATGAGAAAATGAGTTACAGCACATTACTACAAAATCATTGTACATTTTTTCCAACAGTTCCACAAGCTATCAAAGTACTTTCCACACTTCCATCAACTACTTGTGCAATTGAAAGGTCTTTAGTACCTTACGACATGTTAAAACGTGGCTAAGGTCAACTATTTCCAACGAAAGATTAAATGGGCTATGTTAACTAGGCATTCGCGGGGAAACGTTTCACGTCATAAACATACTTTATAGAAGATATTAAAACTGATTTTAGAAAGGAAAAAAGAATAATTAAATTCTTATTTTCATGCTAAAAAGGAAACACTCTTTAATAATATAAGACTTCTTACTAGTTATACTCATTTTGAAATAAAACTTTTCGCAAATTATGAAATATTTATAAATATTGGGCTGTGTGAATTATCATTTTTTATTATTCAAACCTTTGAAAACACTGTACTATAAGATAATATATATATATATATATATATATATATATATATATATATATATATATATATATATATATATATATATATATATATATATATATATATATATATATATATATAATATTTGGCCCCCCTAGAATTTGCTATAGCGCCCATGTATATATAGTACTATATATATATATATTATAATATATTATATATATTATAATATATTATATATTATATATATATATACTATTATATATATATAATTATATTATATATATATATATATATTATATATATAAATAAATAATAATAAATAATTATATATAATATTATATATATATATATATATATATATATTATATTATATTATATATATATTATATATATAATATATATATATAATATATATATATATATTATATATATATATAATTTATATATATATAATTATATACATATATATGTTACACAAAATTGATTTAGATATTGCCTAGTTATTATAGTTAAAATAATATAATTAATTAAAGATATAGATGAGGGTAATAGTCATTCAGTCTATAAAATCAATTTAAATCTTATTTATTATTATAAATGGTACCATTAAAGGAGGTTGAGATTGGTTTTGGAAGTTTAATTATTAAAAAACAATAAGTCTTAGACTAAAAGTATAGTTAGTTATAAAATTAAAATAAAATTATATTTCTTTATTATAACCAATAAGAATTCTTAATAAGTAAACTATACTTTTATTTTTTCAAGAAAGGTGCGGAACAAAAGAGCGGAAACTTTTTTTGATCCGCACATGCAAGTCCGCTAATTTCCTGACGACTCCGCACCTCCGCTAGTCCGCACCTTTTCTGGTAGTCCGCTCGGAGCGGACTAGCGGACTAGCGGACTAAAGAGCGGAAGTGCCCACCTCTGATGTGAAGGATTAAGTTTTATCACTGGAATGGGAATATGTTATCATTTATATAAACAATAAATTCCAGTTAAAAAATAAATTCCGTTAGCTCTCTCTCTCTCTCTCTCTCTCTCTCTCTCTCTCTCTCTCTCTCTCCTCTCCCCCATTCAATGGGCCGAATCATCTCTCTCCTCTCTCTAGACGCTTTCTCTTCTCATCTCTCTGCACACACACAGTGTACCACACACACAAGCCACACACACACACACACACACACACACACACACACACACACACACAGATAATAACTTACGTTTTTGATCGGCGAGGAATTTGGTAAACTTTTTAAAGTCTTTTGGAGCTGCAAGGTCCCCTTGAATCTCTCTGCAGTAGTTCCTCGCTTCTTGCCACTTCAGGCGTTTGTCCTTTGAAACGTAAAAGCAACCTCCCGCTCGTCGAATGAAAGGATAAACGCACAGCTCTACATAAAATAAATAAATGAATAAATTAAAAAAAATGGAGAAACTAAATTAATATATCTTTTTTACATTGTCCGAACATTTGCCCGAAAGACATTTGGCCGAAAATGAATTAGGTTAGGTTAGGTTATTTTAGGTTAGGTTTCGTCAAGTTGGGTTAAGTTAGGTTAGGAAATATGATTAATTATATTTAATTGTCATTTGTATTTTCGACCAAATGTCCGTTCGACCAAATGCCCCTTCGATCAAATGTTCGTCGGTCAAATGTCTTTCTTCGAAATGTCCGTCTGCTAAATATCTGTCAGTCATTTTTTAGAACTATGGAAATACTAAACGGCAAAAATTACTAGTCTTATATAACGCACAAATAAGGTCGAAACTTTTCTTATATAATAATATGGTTAATTTCAACCTTGCGGGTTATTTGACTTGTATTTTTCCCGTTCTGTTTTTGTCCTGTAATATCCAATATAAAGTATAATAATGAATAATACATAATAATAATAATAAATAAAGACAACTGAGATAGAGTCAATAAATGGAATCCAACGATTGAAATAATAAGAAAATAAAATAATATAATAAAAATAATAATGACACTAATTAATAATACATTTAAAAAGTCAACATTTAAAATAGGCCGAAGCAATACCTTAGTAAAAAACTACTTTCAACACTATACAATCATGACAATATTAATACCAAAAAGAATACAAAAAATGAATACAATTTAAAATTCTAACAAAAATAAAGTACATTTTCAGGGTTAGTGATTATAATTATATATAGTATATATATTAATATATAATATAATATATAATATATTATATATATAATAATATTAATATATTATAATATATTATATTATATATATATATATATATAATTAATATATATATAATATTATAAAAATATAATATATATATATATATATAATATAATTATATATAATATTTAGAATATATTATAACTTATAATATATATATATTAGAATATCCCCAAGGGGTACCAGGTTTTAGCTTATGTAATGTCCCATATAGCCGTATAATTCCCATAAATATATATTAATTTAATATATATATATATAATATTAATATATATATTATATATTAATATATTAATATAATTATATAATATAGGTAAAGTCAGAACCGGTATAAGCCGGTCAAGTATCGGATGCAGCATAGCTAGGACTTACGATATAACTAGTTAATAGATACTAACATACAGTGTACATGTATAGATACGGTATATACGATATACATAATATGGGTCATATTTCAGAGTGGTGGGTGACAGTGTTGGTATAAAACGATTTCGTGCGATCGCGTCGACGTCCATGTTTGAAGGTGGGTAGAAATCCGTGTGTGTGCTGTTTGTGTGTCTTCAGTTCAGATCTTGTTCATGAGTAAATACCCCAAATCTCAATAGATACAATCTTCATTTCAAACGTGCTTGTAAACTTTGGCGTTTTCCTATGTTAAATTGAAATAAACGGCTTCAAGCCTCATGTCAAGTAAGGAAGTGAAAGAAAAATTTCGAAATGAAATGTATTTATAAATACCTAATTAAAACATTTATTTTATATGTGACGAAATTAGTAAACGACCAACTGA
Organism: Trachelipus rathkii; assembly: GCA_015478945.1. NCBI lineage: Eukaryota > Metazoa > Arthropoda > Malacostraca > Isopoda > Trachelipodidae > Trachelipus > Trachelipus rathkii. The sequence goes on along the minus strand of JABUQX010035775.1, from coordinate 47,805 downwards.
ACGGACATTTACCCAGAAACAAAGACTTTATCATAGATGGAGAAATAATAAATGACAATTCAAATAATAATAAAATTATAAATAAATTAAATAAATAATTATTATATCATGAAAAACGATAATTAATGTTTAATATATTTCTGGAATAATATAATCTAAAAATTACATATAATCAATGATTAATTTATAATAATTAAAATAAAATTTAATAAACACATACATAATGAAATAATTGTCTTAAATAAATAATGAAATTTCTTCTAAATTTTTACTGAGAAAGGAAAAGAAAAATAGTAAATGATATATATAAATTAATAAAAGTGAAATTAGAAGATTTAAAATCAGCTTTAATAACGGATTATGTAGCTGATAAATAAATTAATATAAATAGACCTTGAAATTTTCGAACACTATTTTTGTTGCTAAAGTAGAAAGAAAACTTCAAAATATTAATATTCTAGGTAACAATAAAATAATATAGAGAATAAAATTGATAATATAAATAAATTAATTATAAATTAATTAATAAATTATAATCAAATTAATAATAAATAAATAATATAATAAACATTATAATAAATAATAATTAATAAATTAAATAAATATATAGAATGAAAGGAAATGACAAATTAAATATACAAGCCAAAATCTCCAAAATAATAATATTAATATAACATAATAATTCAATAAAATAATAATAATAATTATTATAATAAAATAAATAAATAATATAAGTTAATAATAATCACAACTAACAATAATAAGTTAAAATAATTAAGATATAATAATAAGTAATTAAATAACTCTAACTTAATAATATATATTAAATTAAATTAATAATAATAATAATAATTTATTACTAACTATAATATAAATTAAATTAAATAATAATTAGAAATAATATAATAATAGTAATAAATGAATAAATATATAGTGATTAAATCACTCCAGCTAGTTTTAAGGTCGACACCGGGCGATTATATAATCGACCAGACTGGTTACTTACGATTGCAGTGAGTACTAATCATCTAACGATTATAGGCCATATAAAACCACTGCCCCTAAGGTTTATTACCGTTATTATACCGGAGAAAAGCACCCCTGGAGGAAAATAAATAAAACCGAACGTATAAGCACTTACATCATTTCGCTTCATATCCTTGGGCGACGCAAAGCTTTATTACCCCCCTAAGAATAAGTCCCTTAGGCGACTTGTAATTACTTATGGCGGTTAAACAGATTATATAAATCCACAAATCCAATATCAGAATATATGACCAGAAGTTGAGATAAATACGATACCTCAAGCATCATCACTGAGGGTAAGTATATAAACCCGTTAATTAGACTTACCGGTTGACTCTACATTAAATCTACTGGAGCTTACTTATATCAATACTGTACTAAGTAGTGTTAGAACCGTAATTTTTAATACATCAAGCAAGTAATAGTATTTCCTGGTTATCACTTAATCCTCATCTTTGTTATTTATTTGTTTCATTTATTAACACATTCAATATTATAGAGTAATTAATTAATAATAATATGATATTTATGTTACAATAATAAATCATAAAATATAATAATAATATAATACATAATTAATTAAATAAATAAATAATAATTACTCAATAATTTATAAATAATAATAATATAATACATAATAATAATTAATAATACATAATATAATCAATAATTGACAGTCTTTTATATGGAAACTATTTCCAGCTATATATTTATCAAAGTTATAAATAATAAGATATAATATATAATTTATTAAAATTATTTAATTTTTAAGAATAATAAATAATAGAATAAGATTAATATATATGAGAAATATAGAATTAGGATCAAATATGAAAACAAATTAACATAAAGAATAATAAATGAGAAATGAAGAAAACTGAAGCAAATCCAATTTATAGTAGAATTAAATGAAATAATAAATAAATTCCCCTACTGAGTTAAGCTGTTGATGATAGTCCAGATGAAATTTCAATTTGTAAGTACAATCGAATATTATTTATGAGTGAATGAAAATTTCCCAAATTATATTCATGTAAATGTTATTGCATTACTTTCACTCTAATTATTCGTTCTATTCAAAATTATAATTCTTTGTGGCACATGTTTGACAAGCTTGAAAGACATAATTCTTTGTCATGGTGCATAGAAATGTAGGACATGTTATTAATCTTTAATTATAATGTAGTTCATTATTTATTGAAGCTCCCTTTAATTCTTAGCTTGTTATACTTTATAACCATATTTATATGTGAGATGTGATAAGTATAAAAAGTCAGATACCTTAACTTTTCCTATCCAAACTGTTCTACTCTCTGTGTTGGCGTGGGTGATCTATTACTTAATACTTACTTTGATACTTTGTTTCATTTACCGTGCTCCTCATCGACATGGAAATTGGCACGTGCAAAACTATGTAATTTAGTTCATTTGTACATATAGCAAGAAATTTTCACTTTATTAAATTAGTCATTTCACTTTTAAATTACTGAATCTATTATCATAAATTATCAAAGCCAGTTTTTTTTTATATCATAATTATATTTTCAGCACTGTATTAACAATTTTAACACCATTCGATTATGATTTTTTCCTTTTTCTTTTTCTTTCGCAAAACTACTACTATGTAATCATGAGACAATTATTCATAATATTAATATATATATATACAGAAATTAACTATTAAGTGAAAGAAAAATATATCACAACTATTTATGCAGTTTTATATTGTGGAGAATAGTTTACACTCAATCAAAAAATGAATTATTCAATTCTCTGCGATTATCGATGGGAGTAAATTATTTATATTAAATGATATCTTCATTTCTTGGCACTTTTGTCTCAAATATATTCGTTGTCCTTGAAATAATGGGCAATTCATAAATATTTGCACATCACTTATTCTAGCATTACATATTGAACAGAATTTCATATTTAATTTTCAAAATAATGGGTTTTCAAATAAAGGTGTTCCAAGGCTTAATCTTGGCAAAGCTACTTGTTCCCTTCTGTTTAACTTGTTTGCATAACTCCAATCCCGAATCAATCACTTAATTGCTGGTAACCATCCCCTGTACCTGCTCCACTGCCTTTGCCATAATTAGCTACATATTCGAAATATTTCATAATATTCCGATAAAGAAATATTTATATTAATTGGATGCTGTATCTATTCTATCAAGCTGTTTCATTTCTACATGCCCTGGAATCCGTATCAATAAAATTTTCTGCAATTCAATTTACACAAAAGACCCTTGAGCTTATAAATTAAGTATTGTTTAATTAATGGAAACATTGTTTAAAGTTTGAAATACTGAATAATTATTTATCAATAAAAATAGCCAACTTACAGAGTGATTTAAAATTAAAATGAAGTAATGATCAATAAATCGTTTATGCCTCCGATAGCAAGTGAATCATATATTCATTATAAAGAAATGCTCATTATTAAATTTGGATCCATCAGTAAAGCTTATATTATGCTTCTGTATCTGTCGGAGTCGAATTTTTTTTATAAATAAGGATCTATATATTTCATGTGGAGCTGTATGTTTTTCATATTTTACAAAGGGATCATCAAAGATTAAATTTACACAGGTATCATCAGTTAGCAGAGGAGTCTGTACCAACTCCTGAACTGGAAGATTATTTTCTTCCAGGAAGCATATCATTCTGCTAACACATGGTAACTGATATAATCTTGCTTATAAGAAAGCATAAATATAGTATTCACTATAAAATTTACTCACTGGGTCATCAAAATTACAAATTCGACTACTTATAAAGTTCAGAGTTAATTATTTTAGTCTTATATATATAAGGGCGCGATATCAGCTCAGCTTCCCGGAAATCAACTCTTGTACATTTCAAAGCTCCCTCTGCTTGTCTTATACTCTGTTAATAGATTCGATCTAGATTCAAGGAATTACTTTTTGACTCATGAAAAAGAGCCATAAATAATAATTAATATATATACATGTATATATATATATATATTATATATAATATAATTATATATATATATATATAATATTATACTATATTATAATATAATATATATAATATATATTATATAACATAAATATAGTAAAGTTATACACAAAATATAGAAGGTTGCGTTCAAAGTACAAAGTACTCTGTACTTTACTGTACTTAAGTACATTTTTTGGAAAGTACTTTACTTGTACTTGTACTTCGTTTCTAAAACCAGATGGGACTTGACTTTGTACTTGACTTGCAGCCTTTTGTACTTGGTACTTGTGCTTCGTACTTGCAAGTACTTTTGCATTTTAACTCGCCAATATTTCTTTATTTTTTTATCATTTTCCTACTTACTTATATTTATTATTTATTATATATGTATTCTAAATAAAAATCCATTTATGAATATAAAGTATGCCATTATATAATATTTATTATATTAATTATAATATATAATATATATTATATATATATATATATATATAATAAATATATATATATATATATATATATAATATATCATCACATCATCATCATCATCAACTACCTTTTTTCCCCCAAAGACGAGGTAAGGTGCGTAACATGCACCGGAAACAAAAAAAAAGTAGTAGAACAAAATGCAAGTCGAAAAGAAAGCCCAACCTTACCTCCCCTTTTATGCTATATTAGTAACTCCCCGCAGTCAGAAAATCCACCTAGAGGCTTCACGGGACCGCGATTAACCCTCACTATATCATCCGCCAATGGGGTCATAACTTGGCCCATGGCCACAACCATACACGCCTCACCAAAACCCTCCATTCACTTCCCTTTAGCACATTTCTTCTTCGCCCCGTGCCAAAACCTCAATCTCACTACTCCAGGAAATTCTTTTTGCTGACTCAATACCACTGTTCTTCTCTCTCAGCAGTCGATTCCCAACACACTCACCCTATACAATATCCGCTTAACCAACCGATATTTTCATCCATCCTTTCCACATTGACCAAACCATCTCTATACTTCATTTATTATCTCTTTACCCTTTTCTTCACACACCAACTCTTAAATACGTTCATTCCTCATTTTATCAATTCTTCTCACACCTAATCACCAATACCTCTTATTCCAGACCATTAGTCTCACACTATACATTAAACACAGGTGACAACCATACCCTCCACGTAGACCCCTAGCGCACTCAAGACTTAGTCTCTTTACATCCACCAAGGAATTTATTGCACCAGCCACCTTCATGCAATTCCACAACTTTATTACAACACTCTGGCTCATCCGTTCTCTTTCGTCCAAACATTATACATTTATATCATTAAAATATTTAAAAATCAGCACTGTTCCAAGCTGCTCCACCATCTAGGCATTAACTTCACACGAGATTGTCTCACTCACAGCCCAATCAACACTTACTCTGTATCTAATTTTACTTTCAAACCCCTCCTTTTAAACACTCTTCAAAAATCTCTCTACCAATCCTTCTCTTCAGATTCGCCATACAAACAACTCCAAATCAGATACACCATATATAAGAATATATTATTATATATATATATATATAATATAATATAATTATATATATATATATTATATATATATATATATTATATATATATAGAATATATATATATATATATATATTATGATATCCATTAGCGAGATGTGATTGATTGGATTTGAAATTGTATAACAAAGCATTATGGAGATGTATAGTTACCGAGGGATAATGGATTAGGAGCAATATTTAGCCCTTATATAAGGTAAGGGAGAGTACCTGTAAGTAATATAGGTAATTAGTGTATTGAGTTGTAGGAAGTATTATGCTGGTCATTATTCTACAGAAATGCCATTGAATCACTTATCAGAATCCGTATAGAAGTGCAGAGGCATGTATGATCAGATATGTAAAAGGTAATTAATCACCTTGTAATAAGGAGTGTTAAAAAAAAATTTGTATTTTGGATTTATGAGATTTGCAAAGGGCGTTATAATAGGATTATAGGAGCTCTATGCAGTGTTAGGATATGGTGTTTGGTAAGCTTATGAATGGATTAAAAGTAGTTATAGACAACAGTGAAGCGTGTGTTAAAAATAAATAGAGTCGAAAGTGATTTGTTTAATATTAGTAGCGGAGAGAGACAGAGATGTGCTATGTCTTCCTTGGCGATCAATCTGATATAGGATGAGTTATGAAAGATTAAGGTAGGGGTAACAAGGATCGTGTCTAGAATTGAGAATGGAAGAGTCTGTAGGGCCTACCTATATTTAAGGATGGTTTAGTTTTCGGTGGCGAATCTGAAGAGAGTTGAGAGATTTGTGTAGAGAGATTTGGTAGGTGTGTAAAAGAGGGTTTTAAAGTTAAACGTTAGATAAGAGAAGTCTATGGTTTGGTGAGACAGTCCTCGTCGTAACGTTTTGTTAGATGGTGAACAGCTGGAAACGGTGTTCGAAATTAAAATATTTAGGACATAAGTTGAATGAAAACGGACGGATGATGCAAAGGGTAGTAGGAAAGTCGTGAATGGCTAGGTGAGCTGTGCAATTAAACGTTGCCTGGAATGTAAAGGGATTTAAGTCTTTTGAGTTCGCTAGGGTCTACATGCGGATATTGTTTCTACCCGGTAATGTATAGTAGTGGACTAGTCTGGAATAAGAGATATAATCTAAAATTACAATGTGTTCAGATGGACAATCTTAGTGCGTGTTAGTGTGTGAAAAGAATTGATAAGATGAAGAATGAACGTATTAGAGATTGTTTGTGTGAGAATTGGCGTTCAAATAAAGTATAAATTGAAAGTACGTGAAGATGTTTTGTCATGTGAAAGGATGAGATAATTGAGTCGAGTCGGTTAAATGGAGTATATGTGAGTGTGTGGCATCGACCGATGGCAAGACCGAGAAAAGTGGATTGGTCAGAAAAGGAATGCCTAGAGGAGAAGAATGAGATTGGCAGAGGCGAAAAGAAGGTAATAACTGAATGAATGGCGGTTTTGTGGGAGTATGTTGTACCCCCTGAGCCAAGTTATGACCCCACCACTTGACAACGATGTCATGAGTGAGGTCCAACGTGAACGTGAAGCATCTAGCGACGTGAATTTTATGACTGCCAACGACGTTTCTCACTAATTGTATAAAGGGGCGGAAGGCTGGGCTCTTTTCTACTTGCCTTTCATATTTCTACTTATTTTCTGTTTCCTTGTGCATGCTATCGCACCTTACTCGCACGCCTCGATAGAGGAGAGACACGTCTGCCTATTACATGTACTTCCCCGCCACGCTAGAAAATTACCTTGTGATAACTAGACAATGCACCTACGTAGTAATACTAATTACCCTAGTGTCTGTGCGCCTCATACTATCATACTATCTGCCCATAGCTTATCACCCAAGGTCTCCTAACGCCTAGATATACTATTTAGACTCTTATACCTAGTAATCTATCGTAACGCTATACTGCCCTATGAGAGTCGCCATAGTAGATCTGAGTTCATCATACTAATATATATATATATAATCATTCATCATTCACACCCATCTTCTCTCCCCAAGACTGGAAGTAAGTTCGTAAACATGCACAGAAACAGAAAAAATTAGTAGAAGATAGAAGCTAAGTAAAACAGCGAAAGCCAGCCTACCCGCGCCCCTTTATACCAAATAGTGAGAACTCGTCGCAGTTCATAAAATTCCCACCCTAGAGCTTCACGTTACCGCGATGGACCCTCATATTATATACTATATATATATATATAGTATCATATATAATATATATATGATATAATAATAATATATATAACTAGTATTATATA
>JABUQX010035775.1:22500-37500 GCA_015478945.1 Trachelipus rathkii | reverse complement strand
TGATTATGGTAATTCTATTCAAATCTATATAAACATGCACTATAACGAAATCTAGAGATACATAGATCTGACCTGCATGTTATCACGTCGAGCATAACCACAGTAGCGTCAGTTAACTCAAATCACACTGAGTATATTCCACTGAGAACGGCTCAACTCCGAGAGAGTCACCCAGGAGTGTCACCTTCCCTCCAATCACAAGTACTGTGTAAGCCTATCAGGCACTCCCACTTCTTCTATTCACCCTCTTGCATCCACCTACTTGAATTATTTATATATCTACTTTCTATTTTCGAGTGAGTAGGATAGCAAGCGGCTGTGAGTATATATATATATAAAAATTATATATATATATTATATAATATATAATATATTATATATATAAATAAACCATTTGTTGTAAAAAGGCGAAAATATATTATATATAATGCATAAAAATGAGATAGATTTTATATACATATTCATAACACAACATATATATATATATAATTAATATATATATTAATATATATATTAATAATATATATATTTAATTATATATAATATATATATATATATATATATATTATATATATATAATTGCTATGCTTATATACACAAGTGATAAATAATATTTATTATATAATATATATTAATATTAATATATATATTAATATAGTAATATATTAATATTATACAGATATATATTAATTATAATTAATAATATTTAGATTATTATATAGTAATTAATTTATGTATTATATTGTATAATTATTATAGCATACTTTATCAATAAAAAATATTGATGTTTCTACAAAGTTAACGTTTGAAAGCCTACTCTACAACTTCAAAATATAAAGTAGTATCTACTTTGTAGTAAATATATAAATATTTCGTTCAATCATATATGATATTAAAAAACTGTTCTTTATATATTAGTATTATATATATATATATATATATAATGATGAAATTATTAAATAAAATATATATATAATAATATTATATATATAAAGTATTAATAATAATAATATATATAATTATATAATAATAATATATTTATAAATAATAATAATATATAATAATACATAATAATAATAATATAATATAATTAATTAATAATTATTAATTATTATAAAAATTATTGATAAAATTAATAAAGGCTATTTTAATTAATAATTATTAACAATAATTAATTATAAGATATTAATATAAGTAGGATATAGTAATTTTTTAATATATTAAGGTTGGAGTATAGATACTAATCTAACGGTACCATTAAATTAATTTAATAATTATAAATATAATAATAATTAATAATAATAAAGTTAATATAATCAATAATGATGTATAGTTCTGTGGAAAAAGATTTAGTTATCATTGAAAGATGGTAAGAAATGTAATAAATATTATTATATAGGTAATAGTGGTAATGATGGTAAATTAGGTAAGTAATGTTATTATAGGTTAACAATAATGATAAAATAACTTATGATTGATAAGTGATTGTAATGACATATATGATATGATAAATGTAATTATAGATATAAATTAAGGAATATAAAATCCTTCAAACATAATCCTCATGACTATTATATGTATATATAATACTAATATATTAATATATATATCTATATATATTAATTAATAAGTAAATTATATATATTATTTATATATTAGTATTATTATTATTAACATGTAACATGATGCACACACTTAGTGAAAATAGAACATTATTTAATACAGGAACAATCCTCCTAATGCTTATCAAATCACAACGATTATATATACATATTAACCACCACCACCCACAATATACGTAATAAAGCTCTAAGTAAGAATACAACGAAAAAATATATACATTACGTAAATACAAATATATTACAAGTACCTGAAGATAGTAATAATACTGATATTAAGTATATATATATCGATAATATAGTAATAATATATTATATATTATATATAATTAATTTAATAATATATATATTAATATATAATATATATTATATAATATTAATATTTTAATATATATTATTATATATATATATATATAATTATTATTATATTATATATATTATATGTATAGTATAATTATATAATATATGAAATAACATTAATATAATATACCAAACCAATTAAATAAATATATTAATTAGAAATTAATTATACTCAGTGACTATTCTATAATATATAATAAAATAATATATATATTATATTATTTAAATATTAATATATATAAAAGAATAGTGCTAAACTGTAATAGTAATCAATAATGTATAGAATAAAAGACAAATATTATTTATTGATAATGTAATAAATATTAATATATTATATTATATATATATAATGAATTAATATATATATATATATATTATATATATATTAATTATATATAATAATTATATTAATATTTAATATATATAAATATGATATATATATATTATATTATTAATAATATATATATTATATTATAAAAATACAGAATAGATATATATTATAGATAAATCGATATATACAGTATATTCAATACAATTTAATATTAATATATTTCAGATATATTTAAGTATGTATAAAAACAATTATGATAGTTTATATATATATATATAATATATATTTATATTAATATATATAATATATAATAATTATAATATATAATATTAAATTAAATATATATAGTATTTAAATATAATATAATAATTATATTAATATATATTAGTATAATTACAGAGAAAGTATACAACACATATCTAAATGTTATACAAAAGCTAACGATGCTGAACCCTAACTCACTAACTTAGAATAAGCCTAAGATCTAAAAAACACATAATACATCTGAATAAAGTAATATAACTTTCATGTATTATAGAACAAAAGCTTTGAGAATGACACCAGCACCATTTCTTTAAGCCTATCTGATCACCTGCGTTATATTAACCTCTGACTTATTAACATATTTTAAACCATTCTCGACCCTATTAGGTACCTATCATTGAGTTTATATATATCCAAAAGCTCTACACTAATAAATCACATCATCTCATATTTATTCAATAATATAATCTTCATATTCTTTACGTAGTATACTATTAACCTAAAACAATTATTCAGCGACGAGGCCTACCTATAACTTACCTTGGTGAACCACCCTGTATGAGTATGCCATGTAAAACATTGAAGGCAAATAAACGGAAGGAAGGCATAACTGGCTGATATTTTCATTTATAACGGATATAAAATGTATAGCCTAATATAGCATAACACATCTCCTTCGATGAGAGAAATTTACCTAAGGAGATGTGACGCCCTACAGTTTGTGAAATCCGCTAAGATGGGGATCACTCGATAAGGGGTGAGTATGTAAGCGGTAATTACCTACATCCGAAAAGTGATTATAGAGTAAGGCCTCAGCCGAAGGTTGAGGCCCTAAAGTCTTATACTCCAAGTAACAAAACTGTACTTTTTATAAGTAACTAGAGACGAATCTTTAACTAATCTATGTATATGTCACCTGCGTCTGTATATATATATATATATACTATAATGAGGTAGTTTAAGGTACGTACTTCAAACTCTGCCTAAGTTATATAAGTTATTAGTGATAAGACTCAATAGAAAACTAAATATATATTAGGGCAAGAATGAGTTGATCATAAGTCAAATACCATACTACTTACTCTCTTCTTTTTTACTATAAGTCTATAATGTTCACTTCGATATAGGATTTTCAGAAGCTTAATGGAGAAGATATGTAATATATAAACAGTGAGTATATTACTATATTTAAACCTTCACGGAGCTCGTAGTAATACTATAATTCTGATTTAATAAACAGCTTATAAAATATTTAATCTGTCGGGGTTTTGCAGTGGAGTAGTGTAAATAATACGTACTAAACTAAAGAATATCTATGATAGTGCAATAAAATGCTGTGATTATATGACTTAATTATGTAATTGTTGCATATTACATGTTATTCCAAGAATATTACGCATCAAGATAATATAAAAATAATAAATAAATTTACTTGGGTCGATAAAATAAGAATGAGATTTATGTTACTCATAAAAATATCATCTATATAATTTCAATTAAAGTACAAGAAATTCGAATATTACTGTCATTTAGAAAACAATATTAGGTATCGGATAAGTATTTTAACCATAAGTATTTGAATCAATCATATATCAAGTTCTAATCTATATTCATTAGAGTATATATAATGAGAAATCAGTCACTTAGATAACAATAAATGATACTCTCTCTGTGCCTGTTTCAGTCTTCTTTATGCTGAGATTAAAAATAATATTTATGCTAAAGAAAAACACGCTGTAATGAATCAGGTTCATTGCTTGAGAGATGAGAAGAAAATTACCTATGAGTCGTATATAAGTATCATTATAATTAAATTCATCGTTAATAAAGCCATATCATATGTGTTTTTTTTATAGACGATTTAAACCATTATAGTTTTTTATGATAAGTGTTATCTGTATGTGTTTGATTATATAATACTTATTTGTAGTTATTAAACTCATTAGTTAGATATGTTATTATTATTAAACTTGACTATAAAATCAATTTTTACATTTACCTTAATAAATGTAATCTTTTTACATTTATCTATTCTAATCCCTTATTTATGGTATTTATACCAATTTATACTACTCTTGTTATAATTATATTTCTCAATTGAGTGTTAGTTTATTATTCAATTCTTGTTTGCTCTTTCCTATTCTTAGTATTTATTGTGTAATAGAAGTTTGTATAATAACATATGTGGTAGTGTGTGTCTGACTCAGCACCAACTGTTATTACGTTAACATTTAGATTCAACGATAAGTTCCCTAGTGTATGTCCAATAATTAAGCGTTAAGGTATAATGGCATATAATGGTGTGTGTTCTTATTGATTACTACAAAATCAGCCACCGGAGTTAAGTAATTCATTTTATAAAAATCTTTATCCTAGAAATGATTACTTGATCATCTCATAAACAATATGATATGCAGACATAGTCCAGCATATAAATAGTGAACTACGTCAATATTAGGTGTAGTACTTGTAGCATTTCCTTCAGCGTCTCTTGAAATAGCCAAAAATTATGTGATAACTTCTCTGTTTATTCACATTAAAGAGATATTCTTAATTCGGTTATATGTTGTTATATAGAGTTTTGCTACGTTTTGTCTATCGTTATATCTCTAATAGATCAATTATGATACATTAAGATTAGCTATATCATTTAATGTGTAGTATGACAAAAACATTGTTAGACGTTGAGCTAGAGATTAGTATCTATGTAGTCATAGCTGTAAAAGTAATAGGCTTCCGTTTGTGTTTTTGTAAGAATAAATACCATTCGTTATATATATCTCGGAAAATGATACTCTCCGTATCTACAAGGTGTCCCTGAAATGCTAAGCTTAGCATCCCAGATTATCTATTCGACAAGGGCGATATGAGATTGAGAGAACTTCAGAAGGAGAGAGTCGTTCTCGTTGTATTTTGTGTATTACTCGCTCTAGTAATACTGCTGTTTTTAAGGTACACAACTCACCGATAATACGTGGAGTGTACGACAAAAATGGTACTATATTTTCTTTCAATCTAATACTGAATAATTATTTATGTTGAATATAGTTATGGATTTATATTACTATATAGTTAGTTATGTTTGCAATCTATTTTTATGTCTATGGGATTTGATGATAAAGTCGTTTGTATCTGCTATACTCGAATATAGATTTCTCTATTATTGTTCATTTTAATACATATGGTTTAATATAAAAATAACTTATCTGCTAGTATCTAGCGATAGAGTTATAAAGCTAGTTCAATATCTTGCAACTGTAGTCTGTATATTTCAGTTTAGACATGTGAGAGTGCCATCTATTAAGGTTTTTAAACTATATGATTTCTTTATATCTATTTGTGTCAAAAATTTTGCTTTTGCGCACTGATATATCCTCAAAACTTTGTTAACTAAATTATCCATCGTTATCTGAGTATTGATACAATTTATAACATATTATGATGATATGTTATATAAAAGATGAGCTGTAAATAGTCGCAGAATCATGTGTTTCACTTCTGTACTACTGATTTTGCACATTGTGTTAGCTTGTATTACATTATTAAAGTAGAGTGAGTGTATTTTTTTCAAGTATAATAAGGGCGTGTGTAGAGCTGTTTTATCACTAGAGCGTCTATAGATTTATTTTAACTTTATACTTTATCACAAGTCTTTGCGTTAGTCCCACCAAGCGTGTTTTGAGCGAGTCTGTTTCGTTCTGTAATTCCACTATAACTGATTATCTCAGTTTTAGGATTCTGTATGTTCTAATTGCTCGTGAGTGTATATAACCTCTATTGAACGTAGTAAAATTATAAGTACTTTAAGTGACTATATATATCAATATTCGTGATCAGGAGTAGTATAATATACCATCCTACAACAGGTTATGAAGATATTTATGGTAAAAATCAAATTCCATGCTCATATATTGTAAACTTTATCCTATAACATTGTTTCTTATAGTTCTATTCAGAGTGTATTTACATTCTGTATGAGGGTTATCATCTCTATATTTCGTATTAATATAGTATATGTGTTACATTACTGCGCTTTGTATACGTAGTATGACACAGTCTTAACAGAAACTCAAGAATTTAATACTCACCATGTCTCCATTAAGTATCGCGCAATTCGTAAATGTACTATCAGATATAAATGCCATGTCACAGTTAAAGTATCAATTAGAGAGGATTTTGCAAATAAGGTAAATAGTTACGAATAAGGCGAGAACAGCGTGAGGATAGTGTAACGAGATTCTCAGAATTTGTATATTCGTCAGAGATAAACTGCTGAGTCGTGGAACTAGCGGTATAATATAACGAATTATACCGTAACATATGCATCCATTGAACGAAATGGTGAACATTATGACTAATTGTAAACAATTTACGTACAATATCCCTGATGTCTTCGTTTGTGTATAGTATAAGAATACCCATTGAATAGCATTGGTGTCGCTAGTGTTGCATAAATATAATCTAGAAAAGCATATCAACAGATATGCGCTTAGTCTCTTGTCGACGTAATTTTATTAATAACCTTACTATTCTTGCTAATTGACTGTCTTCTCCACTGTTATTAGTTGTTGTGATAAGATATAGGAGAATCTCATTACGCGTGTATGGAGAAGTTACTTGACTCTAACGCACTACTCTGAAATATATCTTTCCGCTACATGTATAATAATATCGATTATATTCGCATTACTGCTAAATTAGATTTTATTTTTATCTCACCCAAAAAGGTTAAATTCTTTATTACTATTCATATATAGCTTCTGGCCTCCACCAGTATTATATCATTCTCTCTCCGGTAGACTCTTTGAACAGAACAGATTTATTGTAGAAAGTGATTTCGGTATACAGATAAGGATTCTTTCTGTCCTTTTGCCAACGAATTGCCTCTTGTGGATGACACTTAATGATTGTATTTAAATTTAGAAAAATTTATAATTTCATTAACATCATCTATACTAACCTAGACTTCGATTGACAGAGGATGCTCGGAGTGTATCTAATTTAGCTTCAATTTAATACTATTCACTCAGAGGTTCCAAATTAAATAGACCCTTTATTCATTTCTGCTGAAGATTCATCAAGATTAGTCGGACACCTCACAGCTTGGGTAACGGATGAGCGTGCGTTATCCGATGGATCGAGGCGTAGTGAAATATTTGACTGAGGAGACAATGAGAGAGGTTCTAATAGAATAGATGCTACTTTCTCGTCGTGTGACAATATTAAAAGTCTTGATGTACGCAACTATTGGAGACCCATCGATGGTGCGACCTTCTGGCGTACGTGTATAGTTTTCACAGTTCGAACATCTGAAAATATTACAGCTTTGATGATAATGAAAAGAATTTAACATCGCAATTCTTACCCCCCCCCCCCCTACGATGTTTGACATTGACTCGAGACTTAATACATATAAGCTCCATGGTTAAACTATGATTATTACATTGAAACATGTGGATTACCATATTAATGCGATAAACAGGAGGTGGCGCTAATAAACTATCAGCAGGGATTACGTTATTCTCTCTTGGAGCAGAGAGATGAATGCTGTTGACCCAAGTATGCAGAAAAAATGGTTTACTGTTGCTGGTGGTATTTTATATTTACATCCTTTCAAAGGGTTTGAATCCTGGAAGATAATACAACTTGCCTCAATTATTACAGAATCCTCTGTCTTCATGTTTAGATGAATAAGTATGTTTAAAATAAAGCGTATGTGTTTAGGTATTTATATATGTATGCATAGAAAATTATATGCTATAAAAAAATGAAAAACTTGTTTTACTTCCCCCATGTGAACTTTATTGGTTAGGATGCTAGTGATGGCTGTTTATTCGTTCGGCTTTGGTTGTTAAGTATGTTATTTCATAGTTTAGCTTTATTTGGGTAAAAACTTTGTTATGTTAACTGTTATCCTAATAAGATCAATAGATCTATAGATCATGGTGGTCAGAGAGGGTTGGTTTGGAATGGTTTGATTACTGATTTACTGTTTTATTGCCTTAAGAAGGTATGTAAAAAGTAATTTTTTTAGTTATAAACATAAAAAGAATTAAATTTTAGTTAAAAAAACAAAAAACAAAAAAAAAAGGTATTTAGAGGAAATGAAAACTTGAAAAATAAATAAACGTTTTAAAACAAAAGTTTTTAAAGAAGATGAATTAATAAATAAATAAAATAAATAAAAGAAACACAGCGCGATACTGTTTTGTTAAATGAATATTACCACATCAGCTTCGTACATGTTCGCTCTGTATGCTATGTTAGTTATTTTTACTGTTGTTAACTATGGAACTTTGTTATTGTTACCAGTTTACATTCATACGTAAGGTATTTTAGGTTTTGTCATTATGCGTTATTCTTAGTTCAGGTTATTGATATGTTAGTTTATTGATGTGAAACTTTTGTTACGTCAGCATAGTATTCGATTGGCCAGTATAATATTAGACAAGGTTATGGTAAATTATTTGTTAAATATTACTATGTTAATATGTAAATAACAGTGATATGTTAGAGAATTGTTTGAAAAAAAAGAAGTGTGAATAGGGGAATTTTGTATGCAATGTTAGTTTACTTTACTGTTTGTTAAGTTATTGAAACTTTGTTAATGTTAACTGTTTTTCGTGTTTAAGTAAGTTGTGTTAGGTTTGTGAGTGTACATTATATTCGATTCTGGATATATGTTAGCTTATTGATTTGAAAACTTTGGTACGTTAGCATATATTCGTTGTCAGTATGAATAATTAGGTTAGGTCATGATAAATTGATAAATGTTTGTTAAATATTACTTTTGTTAATGTAAAATAACAGTGATATGTTAGAGATATGTTTGAAAAAAAAGTGTTATAGGGTACGGTCTGCTGCAACGTTAGTTACTTTGTTGTTAAGTATGGTACTTTGATAATTGTGACTGTTTATTCGTGTTAAGGTTATGCAGGTTTGATGTTATACATATTTCCTACATCAGGTTATGTTTATGTAGCTTTAATGATGTGAAAACTTTGTTATATCAACCATATATTTCGAGGGTTAGTATAAAAAGAACATATTTTTATGCTATGTTTATCAAAAATGACACTCGAAATATTACTTGAAAATGATACTTTAAATATGACTTGAGTCAATAGATCAATAGCTCAATAGATCAATAGATCAATACCTCAATAGATCAGGGTTGGGTTGGGAGGGGAGCATAGAGGCCGTGATTTCTTGATTTAGCTGATTTAATTGCTTTATGATGGTTAAAGAGTGTAAATTTTACGGTTTATTAAACATAAAAAAGAATTTAAAATTTTTAGTAAAAAAAACAAAAATTTTTTTTAAAGAAATAAAATTAAAAATAAATAAAAGTTTTTTAAAAACAAAAAGTTTTAAAGAAATGAAATTAAAAATAAATAAAAGTTTTTTTTCAAAAACAAAAAGTTTTAAAGAGAAATGAAAATTAAAAAATTAAAATAAAAGTTTTTTTACAAAAACAAAAAAGTTTTGTTTAAAGAAATGAAAATTAAAAATAAATAAAAGTTTAAATAAATGAAATTAAAAATAAATAAAATAAGAATAAAAACAAAACCAAAACCATTGACATGGGTAATTTTGAGGGGCAATTTGCCAACCGTTAACTTCGTAACCTGTCGCGTTTGCATGCATTTAGTTTACCTTACTATGTGCTAAGTATGGAACTTTGTTAATGTTAGCAGGTTTATGTTTGAGCAAAAAGGTATGATGTTAGGTTTTTTGTAATTGTACACATTATATTTGTTAGTTCCTCGTCTTGATGCGTATGTTTTGCTTTATGATAATTGAAAACTTTGTTTACGTTAAGCATATATTTCATGATCAGTATGACCCATGTTAGACAAGGTTATTGCATAAAGATTTTTTGTTAAATATTACTATGTTAATGTAAAAAATATCCATAAATGTTTAGAAAAAAAGTGTATAAGTAGGGTACGTTCTGCGCTCAATGTTAGTTTTACTTTACTGATGTTATGTGGGGAACTTTCTGTTAATCATTAACCAGTCCATTCATGCATAAGGATTATTTATATTGTTCTTGTTAACATTTAGATTTCGTCAGTTCAATTTTGATTGCTATGTTTGCCTTTATTGATGTTTGAGAAACTTTTTACGTTAGCTGTTATCCATAAAATTATTATCTGTATGATTAATTTAGGGACAAGGTTTTTCTGATAAAATTTTTGTTAAATATTACTTATTTACAAAAAAAAATATCCATGATATGTAGAAAAAGTGTGAGTAGGATACGCTCTCTTATAATGTTAGGTTACTTACTGTTTGTTAAGTATGGAACTTGTTAATGTTAGCAGATTATTCGTGCTTAAGGTATGTTAGGATTTGTCGTTGTACATTATATTCTTTAGTTCAGGATTTATGACATTGTTGAGCAAATTATTGAGGGGGAAAAAAACTTTTCGCATTGCCATTAATATTGCGGACGGCGTTGTATATAAAAGAACTTTCTTTCTATTTTCTGGTTATCTAAAATGAACACTTGCGAAATATGACTTGAATCAATTAGACAATAGATCAATAGATCAATTAGATCAATAGTTCATGACTTGAATCAATAATCAATAGATCAATAACTCAAACAATCCGGGTTTGGAGGGGTGGTGAGGGGGAGGGAGAGCTGGATTTACGAATTTAACATTACTTTTAGGGTCATGTAACATGAAATTTTTTTTTTTAAGTTTATAAACATAAAAGAATAAAAAAAAATTTATAATTTTTTTTTTTTTTTTTTTAATTTAGTTTTTTTTTTATTTCTATATTTATTTATATATCTATTTATTTACTTATTAATTTATCTATTTGTTTATTTATTTTTTATTTATTTATTTATTTATTTATTTATTTATTTATTTATTTTATTTATTTATTTTTTTATTTATTTATTTATTTATTTACTTATTTATTTATTTATTTATTTATTTATTTATTTATTTATTTATTTACGAACTTACAACCCTCATATTCGAGTTCTACGTCCTTATAAACATATATTTTAATACTTTTTATGGGACTAGACGACTATTTATTAATTCAGCTTTGCACCGGTGTCAGCACCGGAGCCAACCCCGATGCAGATGTCAACTCCGGCTCTTCTTATTCAGACTCCTTCTCCACTCTTTCTTTCTCAGCCACCGAATCCGACTTCTTTCTCCACTTCAAATACCCCTTCGGGGTACCCCTAGATGAGTCTTCATGCATCTCTCTGTGGGTGATCACCACGTAGTGCTTACTTACAGTCTGCCTAATCGCCTCTGTATGATGCGTTGTTGCCAAACCTATCAGTTTGTCTATAGTAAATCTTGAGATTGTTATACTTTGTCAATGTCTACAGTTTGTTTAAACCAACTGGTTTAAATCATCCCACCCTAGTTAGAGATATGCTTGAAAAAGTGTGAATAGGTTACTTTTGTACGCTGTGCTAGGTACTTTACTGTTGTTAAGTATGGAACTTTGTTAATGTTAGTAGTTCATTCGTGCATAAGGTGTGTTAGGTTTTGTCATTGTACATTATATACCTTAGTTCTGGTAATGCTATGTTAGCTTTATAAATGTGAAAACAATGTTATGTTGGCATATATTCGTTCGGTTATAGTATATAAAAGAACCTTATTCTTTTGATATGTTTCCTTTCGAATTGACACATCGCATATATGAACACTGATCAAATAAAAATAATATCAAAAAAGATTATGAACTGAGTGGAAATAGGGAGGGCGGAAGGGAGACGAGGTGGTATATTGATTGACTAATTTCTGATCTTATGAGTTTAAAATCTGGATAAATTATTACCTTTACTATGTAGATATTGTATTTCAAAGAACCTTAAATTTTTTGTGATGTTTGGATAAATCTTTATTTTATGTTATGTTTGGAAATTAAAACTTTGTTTTCATGTGACAGATTATTTTTGGGGATTATGGATATTTAGGTGAGTTATAATAAATTTTTTTAAATATTACTATGCTAATGTTAAAACTGTTTCTTTGATAGCACTTATTTCGTTGGTCTGTTATGATAATTTTGGAAGATAGATAATTTTTGTTTAAAATATTACTGTGTCAATGGAAGATTAACGTTTAAATGTTAGAGATATGCTTTGAAAAAAGCACTACAGATCATTTTGGATAGCAGTATTAATTTAACAGCTGTGTTAAGTATTGGAACTTTGTATGTTAAAACAGTTTATTCGTGTGTAAGTTGTGTTAGGTTTGCTCGTGTACGTTATTTTCTTATAGTTTCATTGTTTATGCTATTTAGCCTTGTATTGATATGGAAACTTTATTAACGTAAGGAGTATATCTGTTGATCACGTAGTGAAATTGCAAATGTTGTGATTAAATTTTTTGTTAAATTATACTATGTTAATGCTTATAATAAAATTATATTGTTAGTTAGAGATATGCTTGACAAAGTGTGAATAGGTTACGTCTTTGTTTTTGCTGTGTTAGTTACTTTACTGTTGTTCAAGTGTCTTGAACTTTGTAACAGTAGAGATTTTATTTCAGATGTTTAATATGTGTCATGTTTGTCATTGTGTATATATTATATTCATAATTCAGATGATGTCATGTTAGCTTTATTTAATGTAAAAACTTTTGTTACGTTATCATATATTCGTTGATCAGTATTGATAATTAGACAAGGTTATGATAAATTTTGGTTAATTTAAATATTACAATGTTAAACTCTAAAATTAACATTGTTACGTTAGAGATATGCATCTGACGCATGTGTCGCCATATTTACGGTTTTGTATGGCTATTGTATAGAGTTACTTTACTATGTTAAACGGCTGTGGTGGGACTTTGTTTAATTTTAACGTTATTTGTGTTTAAGGTCTGAATATATGTTGTATAGGGTTTGTTGTTTGTACATTGTATGTTTTTTAGATTGAGGATGATGTTGATGTTAAGCTTCATTATGGTGAAACTTTGTTACGTTTTAGCATAATTCGTTGATCAGTCTATAAAGAACTTGTTGGTTATCGTATGTTTATTCCCCAAAAATTGATACTCGAAAATTGAGAACCTGAATCAATAGAATCAATATCGATAGATCTAGGCAGGTGGATGGATGGTATGGAGGGCTAGGGTGGATGCGGTGATTTACTGATTTAGGGTATGTAAAACTGCAATTTTACTAAAAAAATTATGAGTTGAAGAAGAAATCAATAGTATCATGAGAGTAAATCAAAGATTCAGTAGAAAAATTACTTTGCCACAGGAGGTTGTTGGATGGTGGTTTTGAATTTGACTGTTTACCTACGGGAACCTCTAGATACCTTGATAACATTAACGATTTTATGTATTGTATGATCCTCAATCAATAGATAAATTATCAATACAATTAATAGATCACGGAAAGGTGGGAGAGGGATGTGTCGATTTACTAATTTTACTGAATTTAATGCTTGGGTTGGTGTTAAACGTGACAATTTTAGTAAAAAATTATGACTTGAATCATAGATCATAGGAATCCAAAGATCAAGTAGTATCAAATCAATAGATTACGAAGGGTGAGGAGGGACTGGTTTGATTTACTGATTTTTATGATTTTACTGACTGCTTTAAGGTATGTAATAAAAACGTAAATTTGTAGGTTAAAAACATTAAAAAAGAATAAGAACTTTATTTATTTATTTATGTTAATTTTTTTCAACTGAATTATAAACATTCATGTGTTTATGTTTCAATTGACCCAATAACATTATTAAAGACAACAATATTGGTATCATTACCACAAATATTTTATAACTCGGCACCGCACCGGAGCCAGCACCGCGGAGCTGTCAACTCCTACTCCTCTGAGTCAGACTCGTTTTCTCCACTCTTTCCTTCCTTATTCATCCTTCATCCTTCTTCCCTCCACTTCTTCCTTCGGCCTCTGTTTTGCACTCTTGCTTTTTTTCAGTCATGGGGACCCCCTCCATGGGGTCCTAGACACCCTATACGGACTTTTAACCATCATATTCGAGAGGTCCACGGGTGTCGATAATATATAAGGACACCACATTTTGTTATCGAATGTTTATTAACTCAGTACCGCAACGGTTCCAGGCACCGGTGGCGATGCCAACTCCTCAGATTCGGATACCAACTCTTTCTAGACAACTCTGATCTCTCATCACCAAATGTCAGCCTTCTACGAAACTGTCGATTTTAGGGTAATGGCCCACCCTCGGGGGCCACAGGGACGGAACAATCCGTTCTATCAACAGCGTCACGTCACATCTTAACCCCCCTCCAAATTTTAACCCGATATTATAACTCTAGCCACTGTAGATTATATATCGGAACCAGAGGGCTGAGCCGGAGCCGGAGCCGGAGCCAGAGCCGGAGCCTAAAAATCGTTTCCCAAGTTAAGGAATCAGAATTTTCGAACTCATAAACGATT
>JABUQX010035775.1:15000-17500 GCA_015478945.1 Trachelipus rathkii | reverse complement strand
AACAGTTTGTCATACTTCTAGAAAAGGAGTCTTAAGCCTTCATCTAAATGCAAGGCTTCTTCCGTAAGCTGCCTGAGGCAAAGATCAAAGCCGGTGTCTTCATCGGACCACAAATAACAAAGTTATAGGTGCAAGGAATTTCCGAAGAAGCTGACTAGGAGAGAATAAGCAGCTTGGAACCGTTTTTTGCAGCGGTTCATGGTTTCCCTGGGAATCACAATGCCGAAAACTATGAGGAATGAAAACTATGAAAAATGGACTGCAGGATGTCCCTCAAAGTTCATATACTTGATGCTCACTCATCTTGCTAAATATGAGGAGAAAAATGGGGGAGCACTCAGAGGAGTATGGCAATCAATTTCACCAGGATATTCTGGACTTTGAACGCCTTTCTACCAGGATATATAACGTAAAACATGATTGGAGACTATATGTGGGGTATGATTCTTGAAAGCAACTTACCAAATTTTTACCGTAATAAGCGTTTAAATCCAGAAAAAAACATTATCTCACTTCTAAATATTTTTGAGGCCTCTGTTGTATAAACTAAGAATAAAATGCTATTTTTAAGTTATATGTCGTTTGTATCTACATTTTATCTACATTTTATCTACATTATATATAAATTCACCAATTTTTTTATATCGGAATTGGTAAATTTGTGAAATATATCATTATCCTGTGTCACCAAAATCAAAGTTGGGTAAAGGGACAATATTAACCATTTTTTATATACTTTTCTAAGTGTAGTTAAGAAGTAGTAGGAAATTACAGTTGTTGCCCAAAGACAAAAAATGTATTACATAGTGATAATATAATTCAACAGCTTCACAATGCCTGAAATTGAGTTTTCTTTCTTTAAATTTAATAAGAAGATTTACAAAATTATTATTTGAGACAGGCAAAGTATTTGCAAAAAAAAAAAAAAAAAAAAAAAAAAAAAAAAACATCTAAATCATCCATTGAATGGAGATTTCACGTTACTAGACACACAGTAGGAATTTGAAACTAAACCTTACATACTGTTAGTTTATATACAAAAAAAGAAAATTACCAAAATAAAAGAAATGAGTAAACATTTTCGAAAAGCAGTCCATTCATTCAGTCGGTAAATAATAAAAGGCTTTTGAAAAGCAAATTTATAGCGTTGAAATGCATTGAAATCGAGCGTCATTAATCCTAAATTTACGAGTGAAATACATAAGGAAGCCTATCATTAATACAAGCGTTCGTCTCTCTATATTTCAATGCTATTTAAAATACATGTGTTTCTTCTTTCTTTTCTTCATTGTAAATAAATATATGCTCAACTCGCATCGCGTAAATCATGAAGACAAAAAGATTAGTCGAAATTTTTTTCCGATTTGGTCGTCTGCCAAAAAAACACAGGCAATAATATTATATATATATATATATATATATATATATATATATATATATATATATATATATATAATATATAATATATATATATAATATATATATTATACATTTATATATGGAATAGTATATAATTATATATATATAATATATATATATATATAAAATGTTTATAAAATGTTTATGATGTTTTAATGTTTAAATGTTTTAAAATGTTTATATTTAATGTATTTTATCACAATCCTTTGCTTTACTTATGCCTTCTTCCGGAGGTTTAAGAAGTTTAAAAAGCTTTCAATTACATTTAATCTCGTCTATTAAGAATTAGGGACTACATATTCCCATGATCATTACGAATGTGAAGAAAACCAATTTAAGTAGAAATTTGAATGAGTTTATTTTCTATGAACTTTAAAATTTATGTCCGTCAACCGTCCTAACAATAAATAAATATTAAAAAGCAAAATTTCCATTAACAGTTTTATCTGATGTAAAAATAATAGAAGGGACAAAGTTATTTATAGAACTCAAGATCTTTTCCGGTAGGATTTTCTTCTCAATTACCGCAAAGACATCACCCATGTAACGCAGTGAAGCACTTCTAATGTTTTTAAATAATGTTATGAAATTTAAATTCAAAAATCCCTATAAAACACTGCTTAAAGCAAGAAGGGAAGGTGAGTCCATACTGTTTATAAAATTTTCCATCAAATTCAGAAATGGCATCATCTAAACTCATTTTTATTAACTTTTAATTAAGGGAAACATTTATTTAAACCTAAAATTATGATTATCTAAAATTCATCAAGCATATCCACCGTCAAAGCAAGGAGAACATTCATAAATAATGAAACTACATCATAACTAACAAAATTTTTGTTTACAAAATTTACATCCCTTAATTTCTCTTCGAAAATATTTGAGTTTTTAAAATGGAAGTCTAAAATATTGAATACAAAATTTGAGAATTCCTTTAATACCATGAAGAAAGTTTATACGTGGCATTTCAATACTTGAAATAATGAGTCTCGGAGAAATTTTTTGCTTGCGTAATTTCAGCAAGCCATAGAATTAAGAAAGTTTTGGTAAACAAGATTTGATTCACTTTAACAATTGGAAA
>JABUQX010035775.1:0-10000 GCA_015478945.1 Trachelipus rathkii | reverse complement strand
TTAAATCATTTATACAAATTCAGATTACTACTTAACTGAGGCAAATAATTTTTCCTATTCATCTCCGCGTCGTTGAGCTACATACTGAAAACTATAATGAAGCCTATAAATGTTTGATATATTTTGAAATGTAAAAATAACTTTAATAAAACTATTCCTTTCTAAAGTTTTAAGTTATCTTACGGACAGATACAGGTGACCGACTATATTATAAGAAAGATTTTTCTTACATATATCCCTTATATAAAAAACCTGTAATATACCTCTGTTAGAAAGCATAACAATATGATTGTTAACTTCTCTAACCACATAAATTGAACATTAAATATAGATTCGACGGTTTCCTGCCAGCAGCTTCTAACTGATTATAATGCAGTTCTATCCCGTGAGCACAGCTCCAGTTATAGGCTCCATTAAGATTTCCCTTTGTGGCAATGTTATTCGCATTGCCTACTTCATAATAGTGAGCAGCTCTGATCGCCAAGTGCGCCACTTCTACCTGCTGATGCTTTCTCCAGGAACAAGGCATGTTGTATTTTTTCCACGTGTGCTCACACCTTATGAAGAAAAATATATGTGTTACAGCGTAACAGTCTCCATGGAAACTAGTTCTGTCTCCTAGGAGGGCTCTATCCTTTCCACCCTAAAGGGGGCCCCACTGCGCAATTCGTGTACTGTATCCTGCGCTCAGCTCTTTACCTGTTCTCTTTCTAACCACCCGTCCATCCTCAATCACGCTCCTTCCGTTTAATTTTTATACCATTTCCGAGAGGACTCGTATAAATAGCCTACTCACGTTTTTTACAAGTGACCGATCTCTAAGGGCTCGCCAGGTTATTCTCTAGCCCAGTAGCTTGGCAAATGCCACTCAGCGAATTGTTTTGTCTTTCTTATCACATTAGAGAGTATACATAGTAGATCTACACTAATTTCGCCTCCTTTTATAAAATTAACAACCGCGTAAACCATTAACCAAATTCTTTGTCTCCATTCTTAAATTCATGTTTTCTAATATCTTTACTTATCACTACCTGTTTCACACATGATAAAGACCCCATCTGCTCATTCTAATACCCAATATACCGTTTCTATTCTGCCTAGTGTACCCTATTTTATTGCACCACACAATCTTGAAGAATCCATATTTCTTAGTTCAATAATGATAGGACAAAGCAGATATCGTCCGCAGTACCTAACCTTTAAGGAGAGAACCGTCTGGTCTTTCTTGCGAGCGCTCCATACCCTCTGCACACAGTACGTTGTATCATTTGATCATCTACTACTCACAATTAGTTACCAGTAACACAGTGAAGAAGACAACATGCAAATACAGATTGCCGATTATTTATATTAACAATATAACCATTAACCAAATTCGATTTAATTAAATGGACGAATATCTTTCCGTTGGTATCTCGCTTTTGAAGATAGTCTTAATTCTTTTTCCTTTCGACGCTGGAAGCCTCTCAGGTGTTAGGCAAGGCTTTTATTTTGCTAAAAAGTGGAGGTCATTTACATTATTCTATCGAAAATTCTCGTAAACTAATTGAACTGAAACCTCACGTATACGATATAATGGGTACTAGTTACACTCAAGATACATTAGGCTAGTTTACTCTTGTACATCTACTTTGAACTATGTTCGTTATAAGATTATAATTATTCAATAAATTAACCAAAATAAATATTATTGCACGTACACATTGCCTACATAATAATAATAATATCAGTGAATAATCATTACAATTCTGATAATAATAACTAATAATAAGTATAATAATGGATTGTCAAAAGTAAAAAATAATTGCTTAATAAGTAATAATAATGAATTAATACATTAATGGGAATACGGAATTGAAAAATAAATTATAGTTTACTCTCTACACTTGTACTGTGACTAAATACACAAGAAATTTTCATCAATCATTAGATTAATCATTAGATTTACAACTCGATAAGCTGTTATAGAAGAAAAGCGCATATCTGTCTGGTGTCAAGGCGCCTCGAGATTTAGAAATTAAAACATCGATATTCGTTTTCTTGTCAAGAACACAACGCGAACCTCATCTGCACACTAAACATGAGAGTCCAAAATAGACCAATAAAACAGAATCAACTGTATACCAATTACACTCCTCTCGTGAAATAGAAATACACAATACATATAAGGTTTCAAGACATATACATATTTAATTCACTACCCAATTACTTCAACATCCGATTTTCTGTGAAATGTGAGTTAAACGATTATTGTTCGTCTTGTAACAAGAAAAATAGTATCCTCACAATTGAAGAGAACTATATAGATAAACACAAACATGGAACTGAACGACATCATAAAATTGAAATGTAAAATGTTTGAATTAAGTATTCGATACTAGATTATTACCATATCATTATTGGTCTGGTTATGGGATTAGTCCAAGAGTGATTAATGTAGACGAAAATTCTCTCTTAGAAAACGATTATTCGCAACTTCTTTGAAGCTTGGACGCAGGCCTACATTAGAATATTTAAATATTATAGGACCGTAATGTCGAGTATATATTTCCTTGCTGGTTTGAGGGTTTGAAGATTCGGACTATTCATTGAGCTTAATCAATAACAACACGTGAGCCTCGTAAGTGCACTTAGCAGCATAATAGATAATGATATATAATAATAATAATAATAGAATAATTGAATTAATTAAATAATAAAATAACTAATATATAAATAATAATATAATAATAATAATAATAATAATAAGTGGTGAGACGTAATTAAAGAATTATCGATGTAATAACATTATTCTAAGACAGGGGAATATTTATAGTGCTGATAGTCAGTCTGAATCTACTTACCTCTTGCAATAAATACAAACTATGATAGATATTTTAAATAGCGAAATACAACTTTATGAATTAATTAAAACGTTAGCACTATATAACGAAGGCCAAGACTCGCGCGTCTTGGGTGCGACGGTTTTTCCAGGCCTTTGAGCCTGTTCTACGCGAGATTATTGACATGAGCCTGTGTGGGATATACTCTCATTGAAGGTCTTAAAATAATATCTTAAGAAGAGAGCAAGTAAAACAGAAGTTCAACGATAATAGAGCAGAAGTACTACATAAGGGTTGTCAATATAATTTTGATTGTATGCCGTACTGTACACTGTATTAATCACCCTAAACTTAGGAGCTAAGTTCTTTAAATCTTTGCCTATTGGAATAAGAAAATAATAACTAGATATATTAATTGCAAGCGATAATAGATAATACATTACTCAATCGCAAAGTAATAATAACTAATGAATAAGTTCTTAAATTTATGACACTCAATAAAGTAATATTCTTATAACAATTTAAAGATGTTAAAATAATTTTTAACCTCAGATGAATAAATAACTAAATACATAAATAAATAAATAATCTACGTTTCAGACAAATATGAATATTAAAAATTAATTACGACAATTGTAATAATTATATAAACTATATTATTCACCTAGATAGATTAGTGAAACAAATATTAAAAGGGTAGGTAACGAGACGTAATAAACTAAACTAAATTGATATGAAATGAACTTGAGTTTAATAATGCAAACTACGAAGTTAATATAGTAATCCGATACCTAATTATTTAGATTGAATAATTAAATAATGGTATAATACAATAATAAATATATAGTTATAGATACTTCATATATTGCTAAAAAATAAATATTATAATTGAAAAATAATTATTTACTATCATAAGATTCACGAAACAGGAAGAACAAAAGAGCATATTCATAACTTACACATAATATAAAATAAAAATCAATAACCCTCAAGTACTTAATTAATCAATAAAGATTCCTTTAGAATATCAGAAGCATAAATAAATTAGAAACAACTATGATAAATAGATTAATAAATATACATAACTAAGTAACAGGTAATGTCAATTAAAGATATGTAGAATATTAAAAAAAGGAATTACAAGTGAAAATTCACCTGATGATAGTGATAAGTAACTTACATTGTAAATGACCTGGCCCATTTTTGCTTGATCATTTTCAGATTTTCTTTGCTGAATATAATTTGCAATATTTTAGCTGTTTGTCTGCTGGTTCTCTATGGTTTATGACCTGGTTGAGGGCTCATAATTATCTGTATTTTTTATTGGGGTTGAATTAATAGGCCATGTCTATGTGTAAAAAAAATCATTTAAATTAATACATAATTGAAATAATTAGATTAAAAAAGACTAATAGACTAATCAGACTAATTAAAAATTATCATTATACTAAGCAAAGTAATTGAGCTAATTTGGACTAATTAAGCTGCTTAAATAAAATAGCATTCAACTAATTGACTAATTAAAACAAATATTAGACAAATTAGATTAGACTAATGAAGATTAGTACTGGTCTAATTAGCTAATTAGGAAATAATAGACTAATTAATATCTACTTAGGGAAGCTTGCAGCATAGTATACCGTTATAATGAGTTGAGTAACATAAGTGTATTTGCATACTTGTATAAGCCACTAGTGGATTTTTTATGTCAAAGTGTTAGTCATCAACTCCTATTCATAACGATGGGGGTGAGTAACAAGGATCACTTTGGAGATCTCTTAAACTTGGACTTTTATCTAAAAACTAAATATTTAAAGCATGTGATTTAATAAGTGAATATTAAAAATAAATCAAAGAATGAGCTAATACTAATAGATAACTCAACTTCATAAATAATAATAGATGAATAATAAATAAATAATAATTGTAGTTAATAAATAATAATAATATAATGGTTATAATTAATAATACAATAATAATAATAAATCATAGATTACATTAATAATACAGGCAATGATTTATATTTAATTATATGTGTTATAATTGTCTCAAATCTTAGAATTAATACAATTTTTGATTAAAAATATTTTATAATATGGATGAATATATGAAATAATTTATACATATAATTAAGATTGCAACCTAATTATGTTTAATAATTGTTCTAAAATTAATTAAATGGAATAAAATAATAATAATAAAAATCCTAAATCGCATAATCTCAAAACACATAAACTAAATCCAACATAAATACACCATAAGTTCTCACCTCCAAATCAATAAGTTCTTCATAAATCCCAGATCACTCCAATTTAAGTCCACATCACTGTTTCAATTGAATATCACACTAAGTGCAAATCCACTTGTCCATACTCATACGTACCCATGCGGCAATTTCACATGTTATCTATGACTACTCTCTGTAGTGCCTCGTGAACTTCACTCGCTACTAACTCACTGACAACGGATCAAATAGACTCGCTGAGATCGATATACAAGGCGCGCTATCGCGTAGATCGTTCTAATCATGCTTATTCATGAGTTTTAAGATCATCACGCCACTCTGATTCGATACGTCACATTCTTTACTCTCCGCCGAGCATATAGTAACTCGCTACCCACACCCACTAAATGGCATGGTGAAAGGAAATAATTAAAAGATATAATTGAAATAACCCTCATATAATGAAATAGCACTATAACATTATAGAATATATAGATATCAGAAGTGGAGGTACCTAGGTGTAGTTAAATAAATCATATAAGGAGGAACAATTCAATATTATATGGTATGATACTTACTCATTATACTATATCTAAATATACTTTTAGCAAAGTCTAAATAGATTATTTAAATTTATTTATATAAATTTAAAAAATTTTGTGGAAAATTGAGATTTATTTATATAATATTAAATTATTTATATCATACCGACCATATATATTAGATTTTGTAATATAATCTAATCATAATATAGTCAGAATTTCTAAAATGCATACGACCTAGACGACACAGCGAGCAGGCATCTCGCATACTATTTTCTATACACTAACGATACAGCTCTACAGCCATGTGTCTACAATCTAACATACTACTATTAATATCATTGAGTTATATATGTCAAATGAATAAGATTCATAGATATTATTAGAATATATTAGAAGAAAGTAATATATGATTACCTAACTAATTTATATAATAATACCGTCATATAACTTAACTCAGGACATAATTATAAATTAAATTAATATAATATTATATATATACTATAATAATTAAAATAAAGTGAACAATTTGAAGATATTTATTAATAGAATATATAAACCATACATCGTTTAAAGAGTAGTCAAGAATAAGCCAACATATTCCACAAATACCATAATAAATAATAATCACATCAAATTGACCATCATATCAATTAAAACATAGTTCTGAAATAACAAAGTCATAAAGAAATTATAATGGTAACAGAATAAATAAAAGAATATATATAGATCAATATAAAATCATGATTTGGGGAA
Source organism: Trachelipus rathkii (assembly GCA_015478945.1). Lineage (NCBI taxonomy): Eukaryota > Metazoa > Arthropoda > Malacostraca > Isopoda > Trachelipodidae > Trachelipus > Trachelipus rathkii. The sequence goes on along the minus strand of JABUQX010035775.1, from coordinate 3,656 downwards.
TATAACTTATAAAATATAATTCAATGAGTGTCTATTCAATATTTCAGGCAATCAGATAATATATATAATAAGTATAACTAAATCATAATTATATTTACTTTAGAGCATAATTAATAATAGTACAAATGAATAAATTAATAAATTAATTTAAATATTAATAATACTCATACATCAACCATATAAAATATGAAGTTAATAAAAAATAAATAGCTAAAATAGATATAAATAGCATGAATACTTTTATGAAATAATTTATCAAATAATAATAATAATAATAAATTATAAATAAATTATTAATTACTGTTTATATAAATAAATAATACAACTTAATTCAATAAATCAGATGAATATTATATATATTTTAATAATTATTATAATAATGAAATTAATGATAAGATCAATAATAAAATATAGAATATAGTTCTCTATTCGTGAATCTAAACTCAACCGAGTGGAAAACACAAGAGACGGATGCTATTTACTTCTAAGGAATATAGATTATAAATAAAGGGAAGACTACGACTCTGCATATAAGCTAGAGACACATTTCACTTCAATACTATAATATGCTACGAGCTAGCCGACTTGGCAAAAGACTATATACAATAATATAATATATACATAATGAATAAATAATAAAATCAAATATGAAATTATTAATAAATATTATATTATAAGAAAAGAGATAATGGTAATAAATTTTAAATAAAAATAAAATATTTGTATTTTATAAAATAATAAATAATAAATATGATATTATATAAAATAATAAATAAATAAATATAATAAACAAAATAAAATATACAAAAAATAATATAAACTAAAAAAATAAATATATATATATAATATACAATAATAGACCACACTGAAATATAATATAACTCAACAAATCTAGCAATACAAGAGTATCAAAAATTAGTAAATAAATGTGAATTATATAATAATAAGTAGGATATTAAATAATTAAATTATCATATAAATGCTTATAGAATAATATAATATTCTTATAACTATAAATGAATGAATAATATATATGAAAATTTATCATAATATAATTATATATTTATAATAATAAATTAATTAATTAATATAATTAATAAAAAACAAATTATATATTATTAATTAATATAATAAATCATAATATATAATATATAAAATATATCAAATAATATATTATATTTATCATAATGAATAATACTAGTAATATAATAATTACATCTATTAAATAATTTATTTAAAATATCACTTAATATATATAGTTACTAATTAATAGACTAATATTATAACAATATAATAAGGTAAAATTAAATTATAATATTATGGGATGCATATATATTTAGATTAACTCCTATATCTTGAACTATATAGTCTAGTCTACTAATAATGTAGCACATACTTTAGTGAGTATTGAATGTTCTCTAATGTATTGCAAGAAACCCATATTTTTAAGTTCAGTAAATATACACGTGAAAATAGTATTACTATAATATCAGTTAATATATATCTTATTAAGTTATTTAAAGATATTATATCATTTCTTTTTGAGATTTAAAGTTCTATTACACAGTATTTAATTATAATTTATTGTGTATTATAATGCCAGAAGTCTAATTGGCTATCACATGTAACTACTGATTGTCTTTTCCATAACTTCTTAATTTTCCAAGGACCAGGATAAGAGAACGGAATAAATTTAATATATATCTTAAAATATCTTATAGAATAAAATATTGATAATCAGAAAAGAAGTTCACAGTTTAGCTACATAGTATTTTTGATTACTTTACATATTAATATATGAGGATTTTTATATATATTAATATATATATATATTATTATATATTTAATTATTAATATATATATATATATATATCAATGAATATATATCTATATACGTAATCACATAGTGAAGGTTTAAATACAGATAATTATAATTAATATTATGAATAGAATGGGTGTAATGGTAATATTAAACATAGCACTTACTAAATAATAAATTTTTTAACTCAAATAATTTTTTTAATTTTTTATTTCTAATATAAAATAATAATTATAAATATTAAATACAAAGTAATATATATATAATATAAATATATATAATTATATTAATAATATATAATATTCAATATTTAGAATATATAGGGCGACTAGTGAATATTAGAGTAGCGATGGAATGCGACAGACATCCTATCTTATTCATAATTAATATATAAGTTCTAAATATAAAATCTAAATATAATTTTGAATATAAATTTTAAATATAGGTTTAATATAAATTCTAAATACAAATATATATCTATATAAATTAAATGATAATTTAAATAAATATAATTGATATATATATCCAACTATAAAACTGTTATATATGTAACATATAATGGACATATAATATACATTAAGATATATATAAATTAATAATAATTGGTAGATAGATCGAATAATTAAATTTAATATAACTATACTCGTGTATTATAATTATCAGATAGTATATATAACTAATACATAATTTGCCATCTTAATATGAGATGTTCCCATGATATAGATTATAAGAAGACTCCATATTGCATATGCATATTAGAGATTTTCCCAATTTTTGTAGCTGAAATAATAATAACGTGTATTATATTTACTGCATTCTCAATGTAATTTAACTCCATAAATTTTAGTATCCTAAATATTGTATCTAAACGATATATATATTAATATAGTACTGTGTCATAATATAATAATAGATATATAATAAGTTATAATTATATATTTACTTATAAATATATTAATTATAATCTCTAACTAAGTTATATTTGTGAGCGTAACTCTTATTACGTGTGATCTGAATATTTTTCGCTCTCCCATGAATAGCTGAAATAATTAAGTTCCACGCAACAGATTATTATTATAAACAAATAATAAAGTTTAATATATCTTATGCTTTATATAATTATGAAATTATTTTTTGTATTTTTACTACAAATATATAATTATATTTATCTTAATTATATAAAGATATTTTCTAATTATTTTAGATATAACATCAATTAATTTAATATTTAATTGTGATAATTAATATAATAATAATAATAAATAATATTAATATATTATAAATTATTATATTAGTAATATAATTAATCGCTAGTAGTGTTTGAATATTATTTATCAAAAAGATAAATTAATAAATAATTTTAACTTATATCTATAATTAAAAAATATCTTTACAATCTTTTACTAAACCACTAATAAAATGGTTTAAACATCACTCTTTTTAATTATTATAAAATATATATTATATAATATATATTAAATATATTAATTATTATATTTTATAATTATAATTGAATTATATTAATATATAAATCTATAAATATTAAATATAATTTATAATATATTATATTAATATTTAAATAATTTTAATAATTTTAATGAGAATTTTTATAGATAATAATAATTAAATACTATAATAATAATATTATTAATATTAAATAATAAATAAATATAATTAATATATAATTATATAGATAATTAATTAAATCATATTAAAATAAATAGTATTAAATATAATTAAATAATATTATAATAATTAATATAAAAAATTATATAATATTAGCATTAATATGATATATATTTTATAATACCAAGTATATTGACTAATTACCCAGATT
>JABUQX010035774.1:22500-33925 GCA_015478945.1 Trachelipus rathkii | reverse complement strand
ATATATATACCCTATATATATATATATACTATATATATATATATATATATGTATATATATATATATTTATATTTATATTAATTTATATTATATTTATATTTATATTTTATATTTATATTTATATTTTATTTATATATATGATACTATATATATATATATATATATATATATATAGATATATATATAATATATATATATATATAGTATATAATATTATTATATATATATTATATATATATATCTATATATGATTATTTTTTATATATTTATCTATTTATACCATACCACTCTATAGCTATTCATATACTACGGCGACCGCAATATAAATACCAGCATAGTGATAGTAAAGACACCAACGGGGGGGGTGACTCACCAATTACGTAGTACCGTGAGTATAGTATTTATACTAGATCAGATACTTATCACTACTAAACTAACTATATAATACTCAACTAATATAACAATATATATATATATGAGATATATTTATATAATTGATAAGTATTTATATATATATATATATATAAATATTTTTTCTATATTTTCAAAATGTTTGTTATTTATATATATAACTACGCTTATAACCGACTATTAAGCGATTATATATAAATATATAATATAGATATTATATAATATATTGTATATATATATATATATATATATATTATATATATATATATATATATATTTATATATTTATATTATATTTATATATATATATTATTTTAAATATATTATATATATATATCTATGATATATATTAATATATACTTTTTTTTAAAATTTAATTTATAAAATTATAAATTATATATGTTTTCTATTACATTTATATTTTATCCATACACTTGTATATATTTATATATATATATACTATATATATTATTATAATATATATATATATAGTATATTATATATATATTAGATTAATATATAATAATATTATATTATATATAAGGCTTATATGTATTTCATTAACAGCAAAATAATATATTTTCAATCAGATATCTCAAAAACTACACATAGCTACAGGGAAAAGGACATACATGCTGGAATTGCTGGTCCAAGTTATAGTGCGGGAAAATGAAAAAAAAAAAAAAAAAAAAAAAAAAAAAAAAAAAAAAAAAAAAAAAACATATCTTTAAAACTTACAATAGCTTACAGCGAAAAGGAAACAATTTTAGGATCCTGTAAAATTGTTTACGTAGAAACTGTAAAAAAATAAAAAAAAATAATTAACAAATAAATAAATTAAATATTGGCTATTTTTTTAGGAGCAGGGACATAAATATACTATATATATGATATATATATATTATATATATTATATATATATATATAAGATATAATATATATATATATATATATATATATATTAATATAATTATATATATATAAATATATATTTTATATATATATAATATATATATATATATATATAATAATATATATATATATATATTATTAATATATATATATATATATATATATTATTATTATTTTAAACACTATCTATTAGAGGTGGACTAGTGGTACGTGCAGCTTCCCTAATTAATATTTTCCTTCATCTCGCCCTCACCACCTCCTCCATTCCATTTTATCTCTCGCCAACACCCTTACCTTCCTCCACCCTCATCCCTCTCTCCAGCATATCCTTTATTCCATCCATCCACCTTTTTCTTGGTCTCCCCCCTTCCTCTCCTTCCTATCCCTCGCCTCCGCAAACTCTCCTACCAACCTCTGTTCATCCATTCTCACTAGATGCCCATACCAGCTTAACATTCCCTTCTCCGCTCCTCTCACCAAACCATTCTTCCAATCACATCTCTCTCTTATCACCTTATTCCTAATCCTCTCTCTTTTACTAACCCCACATACCGCTCTCAACCCTTTCATCTCAAACACTTCCAACTTCTTCTTGGGACCTAGCATTTCAACCCCAAGTTTCACACCCATACAACACCGCTGGTACACAAATGTTTTCAAACATACTTATCTTAAGTTTATGTGATAAATCCCCCCCTTTCCATAATTCCCTCAGACAACTCAATGTCTCATTCCTTCTCCTACTCTGTGATCTATCGCTTCCTTCATCCCTCCCCCTTACCCCAATCCATCCCTAAATATCTGTAAACCTTTACTTCTTTACACCTCCTACTCTAATCTCTAATCCCATCCCCTCAACGTTTCCTCCTCCTCAAACACTAACAATTTACTCTTACCTGGGATTTATCTTAAGACCCCTTTGTCCACACACTCTCTCAAACACCTTCACCAAATACTTCAGACCTACTGAATTCTTCGCCACTAAGGCAGTATCATTCGCAAATAGTATCATGTTCACTTCCCCATCTATCACCCCTATCCATCAAGTCCACCCCTCTCCCCTCCCTCAGCATTCCTCTGCAAGACGCTCTCCATAAATAAATTGAAAAGCCACCGATTGCAAAAATAAACGTGAACATAAGCAGCATCCCCAGTACTCACACTCCTCTAGTCTGACCCTAAAGGCATTGTGCTGCGACTCTGATCAAATACCTAATTACTCTCACACACATTCTGCTATTCCTATGAAAGGCCCTAATACCTACCTTTACCTAATTTACCCCTACTCCATATCCTCCAGCACCCTCCATAATTCCCCACTCTTCACTCTATCATATGCTTTCTCTAAATCTAAAAACACCCATACACTTCTCCCTTTCCTTTCTATACCTTTCTCCACAAGCATCTTTATTGTGAATCTTGATCCACAAACCCCCTTCCCACCCTAAATTCTCCTTGTTCTTCCCCCATCTCTCTCCGTTAAATCTCGCACCCTCTCAATTTAGTATTCTCCCATACACTTTCCCAACTACACTCAAAAGACAAATACCTCTATAATTCCCACACTCCACCCTATCCCCTTTCCCTTTTGTACAGGGGAAACAAACAAACCATCCTCCCCATCCTGTGGAACCTCTCCCCTCCTCCAACATAAATAATATAACCTATACAACCATTCCTCCACCCCTCTGCTTCCCATCTGTAACATTTCCATACTCACACCACCTAGACCTGTGGATTTTCCCTTTTTTCCTTAGTTAACGCCCTAATAATTCCTTCCATTTGTATTTCCATATCCGCCCTCCTGCCCCACTTCCCCCCCCATCTTCACCTCTTGTAAATCCTCCTCATCTCTCCCACCCATTCCATTCAATAATCCTCTAAAATATTCCCCCCATCTTTTTCCTCACCCTATCCTCCCCTCCTATCCAATCCCCTTCCCCTCCCTTAACCCTCTCTCCTAACCCCTCCATCTTCTTCCTTTTTCTATATTTCCTCTTTTTTCTTTTGAATGTCCCTGTATATACTATTCTCTTCTTCGCTATCTGATTCACTTTCATATATTTGCTTTCTCTTCCTTACCTTACCTCTTTCCTCCTCTTTGCTTCCACTCTAACCCTTCTATACTCATCCAGGCTTTCCCTTCTCCCCTATTCCCTAACCATTTCACATAGACTCTTTTTTCTTTTTCACCAACTCTTACACCTCCTCTCTCCACCATTCACTTCCTTTCCTTCTACTTGCTCCAACCTTTTTACTCCACATAGCCTTCTGGCCTCTTCACAAAATTGTCTCTTTATCTCTTCCATCTTCCTCCTCCACTTCCCTAATATCCGTCCCTCTCACGTCCCTCCACCTACCTCCATTACCCTCCTGAACTCCCCTCTTACACATTGTTCTCATACTAATTTTTTCCACCTTTATTGACTTTTCATTATTCTCCTCTTTTTTCTCTTTCTCTAACCGTTACCCTCCCCCGCACCCCTTAACCTAGGCACCACCAATTAGTGATCAGAATAACCTCCCGCCTACCTGTTCCTTTGAATACCAATTTTACACTCTAGTATTCTGCCTCTATTTCTCTTTCTATTTATACATACATTAAGTCCAATATCGCCTCCCCCGTTATCTCACTCTTCCATATATACTTATACTTATGATTTTCACTTTTCTTGAAACAAGTATTCCCAACTATATTCTCTATCAACACCACAACTCTAAACAGATTTCTCCATTATCATTCCTTTCCCCTACCCCAAATGCGACCTATATTCTCCCCATCTCCTCTCTCTTCCCACTCCTGCATTCAATTCTCCTAATAAACAAATTCTTGATCATTAACCCCGAAACTTTCCCAACATTCATTCAACTCACTTCAAAATCTTTCTCTCTCCTCCTCCCCTCGCTCCATTTACTGAGTGCATACGCTCATATAAAACCCACATTCCTCCCCCAAATTTCACTTAACCCCACATATGTCTCGAAACTCACCTATTTGCAATTTTATACCTTATCCCACACCCTCTTTCCTCATAAACTATTCTACCCCTTCCCTCGCCCTCACCCTCTCATTCACCCCCGAAATAATACCCTTAAATTTTCCAAAATCCATCCATCCTTTCTATCCTTATCAGGGAGATTATTCAACCCTAGCACATCCAACCTTTTTCTTCAAACATTACCCCACCTCTTCCCTTTTCAGATCCTCATATAATCCCTCTCAATTCAAAACAAAACCCACTCTTAATCTAATCTCTTTTACCCATCCTATCTCTTTACTTCCCCTTGCTCTCTTTTATCCTGACCCTCTTATTCACCACTCTACTTTCTACTATTCCCACACTTGATTTGGCTGCACGCTTACCGGGATACCACAACCTGAGCACTTGCCAAATAACTCAAGTCTCCAACCCGTTCAAACAACCCACACCCTACAAAAAAAAATACCTAAATCTATATTCTATAACTAAATCACACTATATTTATAAACGTAAATTAAAAATTATGTTATTGCTTTACGAATTATAATTATTTGTGTATCCTTCTTCCTATGCTTGAATACACTCCTCTTTTCACAGAGTTCCGATATTGATTACCTTGAATATAGTCTTACTCCTATAGTAAAATCAAAAGGATCCTTATTAATCTCCGCTTCTGTCCTTGAAGATATTCTTCTTAGGTTCTTTGCTTTTTTTCTACACTATTTATTCTTTCTTGCTTGATATGCTTCCCTGATGGAATAACCCCTAACTTCTTTAAGACACATCGTACATTCCAGAGTTCCCTGTGTTTTCTACTAACTACATTTTCAAGTTAGAGATAAAGTTAGGAAACTCAGTAAAAATTTGTGTGGTCGGGATGAAGATTTTTTCGCAACAAATGTACTTAAATTTTTATTTAGAATTAGTATTACTATTTCCTTTAAATGTAACTGAAATCCTTGATCCTTGAATGTCTTCTTTAAGTATAATATTGCAAGATCTCAGCAAATTCAAGAGTCCAAAATGCTCATTAAATTCTACTTTTGTCACTTCTCATTTGTTTTATTTATCAATCAATTCACTTATTTATCTTCAATACAAAGTTTTAAAGCCATAAAACACATATGAAACTCTTTTAAAGCAAAAAATTTATAATTCGTTAAAAATTTGAATCTTTGAGGAACTTGATTTCATAATTCTTTTCTCTTCACTTTATCGATGTTTCCAACTGATTTCTTTCAGTTTCTACTGTTTTTAACACGTCTTTATCCAACGGTATTATATATATATATATTATATTTATATATATATAGCTAAATATATATATATATATATAAATTATATATATATTATATATATATGATATGATATATATATATATATATATATTATAATATATATATATATATATATATATATATAATATATTATTGTAAAGGTTATTACACGGCAATGTGGGGGCTCGAGCCGCGGGAAACACAGGGGGGACGTTTCCTATACCCCGTAGGGGAGGGACCACCGCGGACACCCAAATACCAAAGAGCGGGGGTTCCGGAGACCCTCCCAGGGGGGTAATTAGTCCTACCCCGTAGTGCCCCGGAAGGCCGAGACCCCCATCGGTGCAAGGTATTCTTTTATGTAAAAAAAAAAAAAAGCGAAATTAAGACACAATATACAATATGGGAGAATTTTTTTTTATTTTTTTATTTTTTTTTTTTTTTTTTATTTTTTTTTTTTTTACATTTCGCCCTAAAATTGACCAGCATTCCAGCAATGTATTCCTTTTCCCTGTAGCTATTCTAGTTTTTGAGATATGAGATAATAAGTATAGAAAATTTTGCTGTAATGAAATAATCTTTCTACTACTACTACAAGAAGATTTAACATATTTATAAGTTATAATGATGTAACATTTCAAAGCTATATATAGATATAATAATAAAATATATAATTATATATATATATATATATATATATATATATATATATATATATATAATATATATTATATAATTATATATATATATAATATATTATATATATATATATATATATATATTATATTAATTAATTTAATATATATAGACATATAAATTATATATATTATATATATATATATTATATATATAGTATAATATTACTATAAATTGTATCATATTTATATAATATATAATTTTTTTTTTTTTTTTTTTTTTTTTAATTTTGTGCCAATTTAGCACCTCCAAAATATTTCTTCTAATTTCTTAACTTTTACAAAAATCACTATGGTTCGATCAAAAAGTTCAATATTTATCTTTGAATTATTAAAACTTTCTATTTTTAAAAACTTTTTTCAATAAAATTTATTTAATAAGTTATTTTTAAAATTTAAATTACAATAACTTTATTAACTTATATTAATATATTGTTTTGGTAACTAAATTAAAATAAATAAAAAAATTTCTGTTTCTTTAAATTTTTTAAATTGAATTAATAAATATGAAATTTTTAAAAAATATTACATTGTTAATAAATTTAAACTACCAAAGTAAAGTATTTTGGGAAAATATATATTTTTTTTAAATTTTAAATTTTATAATTTTGGGTAAAAGTTATATCAAAATACAGAAATTATAAATTAATTACACTGGACGACAAAATTTGACTTTTTGTCTGTTAAATGAGTAAAAATGGGTGTTTCTTATGGAGTTTTGTGCGCTGATTCCGAATTCGCATACCATTTTGTTGTAACGAGTAGGGTTTTTTTTAATACGAAATTAAAAATTTAATATTGTTATAAAATGATAAGCTTTAGTTAATTTTCACCTATATTACTTCTGAATTTAAAATGTAGATTTGAAAAGATTTTCTACTTGTAGTTTGTGAGGAACATTCCCTTTTTAAGTCGCCCAATAATATCTGCAAGCATATTTGAGTCCAATTTCCCTGACAACGCTTTTCGATAGTTAAATATCTTTGATGAGAATCGCTCACCATGCTCTGTTCATCGCTTATAGCGCCTACATTGCAGTTAGGAAAAAAGTCCAAGTGTGAATGAAGGAAATTTATTTTTAGGGACATGTTACATCCCATTACTTTATAATTTTGAAGGAGTTCGGAAACTAGTTCTTCATAGTTGTCGGCCTTAATATTGCCTAGAAACCCAGTTATGACCTTTTTAAAGGATATCCATGCAGTTTTTCCATATTATTCAAGCTTTCATCAAAGTGATGGTCCTTCAATAGCTCCCTTATTTGTGGGCCTACAATATACCCTCTTTAATTTTAGCCCCACTGATCCTAGGGAATTTCTTATTTACGTATAGGACACCCGCATGGACCACTGTTTATCCATCGCTTTTACAAAAAAGATTTCATGTAACCCGATTTTATGTGCCAAAGGAGGAGATTACGAGTTCAGGTTTACACAAGTGTTTGAAAAATTACATTTTAATTTCCAGGTATTAGATTTCTTTTAGTCCATTGTTCTTGACAAAATTGATTTTTCGGATCTCTTCCAATCCCACTCGCATAGGAAACAACAAAATTTTAGTATGTCCTTGTTGGAGACCTAACAAAGTGCTATAACTTTTAAATCGCACCTCATATATTCCAAGAATGCTGTTCGCATCGTATTTCGATAACAAAGATTTTCATTTGTCGCTTAGTCTCTTTCATATGGGCTCCATAGGCAATAGGAGTCAAAGGTTTCACATTTCCATTATGAAAAAGCACTGCTTTTAAACTGAGTTTAGAAGAATCTATAAACAATCTCCATTCCTTAGGATCATGACGGTCTCCTAATTCTCTCATTAATGAATCAACATCAGTACAATACACTAAATTGCCGTCTACCGTGAAAAAGCGTCGAAATTCTTCTTCGCGTCGCCGATAAGAGGAAATTGTAGTTCCGTTCCAAGGAGATTCCAAACCTTTAATCAAAGATGCCAATTAGTTCTGCCTGTCTCTTTGACGATGATAGATGCGAACTAGTTGAGTTCATGTGATTAAATTCTTATGAGGGTTTTGCGTTGACCATTCCATTATATTTCAAGGTCTTCAGAAGTCTCATTCTTAACGCTAATTGTAAATCTGTTCGTCGGAGTTTCTGACAGGAGATTCACATTTTCAGGTAGGTTTCAGGCAGAGGAAGCTCTCGCTGTGAGAAACGGCTAATAGCCAAGTAGTTTTGGCATATGTAAGTCTTCCTTGGTCTTCTTGATTGTTTTCCAGCAATTTTAGTAATGCGAAAATATCAGTCCATTGCGTGATTCTTGGTCCCTCCATACCATATGAATTGCAAATGGGCATATGTCTGGACTGTCCGTTAAGCCAACCACTAAATAATGTTACACAAGACGCACAGGCAAATATGAGGTGCCCAAGATTTTTCTTGATCCCACCAAGCTTAATTTCAAAATAAGTTTATATGCTTTTTTTTTATTAAGGATAATAATTTGCTCATGGGACTTCAACGTGACCTCCACCACAAATGTAACAATTATGGTTTGGATAATTTTACCAATTTCGTAGGCATTTTAATTAAGGTATTCTTGATTAAATAATATAAACAAATTTGAACGCTATATATTATATATATATATATACGTATATTATATAATATATATATATATAATATATATATAAATATATATATATAATATATATATATATATATATATATATATATATATATATAAATATTATATATATATATATATATAAGTATAAAGTAATATATATATATATATATATTATATATTTATATATATATATATATAATATATATATATATATTATATATATAATATATATAATAGTATATATATAGTATAGTATAATATATATATATATATATATATATATATATATATATATGATATATAGAATAGTATATATATAATATATATATATATATATTATATATAATATATAAAATAATATATATATATATATATAAAAATCATATAAATATATATATATAATATATAACTATATATATATAGTATAAATATACTAAAATATATATATATAGCAGGAGCATCACTGACTTCGCCTGAATGGCCTGGTGTACCCCCCCAATTTGCTAGCTCTCTTCGTCAGGCCTCTCTGCTCTCGGACCTTTGCCGTCCACTCCATGCTTCTTAGTTCTATTGTGCTCACCCGCACTAACAGTTAGCTCACTCAAGTGATCTCTTGTTATAAGGCTGGCGGCCTTCCCGCTACAATATGTCCTCGTAAATACACTACTCATCTTTCGTATGCGTTCTCGATGTCAAGAGGTGATCGTCCAAGCCAGCGAGGTATTATCCTTCCGAAAAACTTACATGGTCGGCATCAGTCCTTTTGACACACAATACTGGCTGCCCACGGTCACCTCCTACGGTTGTCACAGCTAGTTATAGGTATACATATCCTCATCCTAGCTCGCATTCCAGACTGCTGCGCGCCACAAAAACGATGCCCTTCATAGCCTATCCTAATAGGTCGGCCCCTACCCGACGACCCACCAAGCCAGTCACGCTCATTGTATCGAAGTCTATAATGCCGCCTGAATTACCCCTTTCTTCCGTGCGCTCATTTAACTGCATATCCGGGTCCGGTGCTGGCCGGTCGAGCAGGTGGACGAGATTACTAGTCTGAAATTTCTTTTCCATCCACAATGTTCATTTTTGACTGACGCGGCACGTCATAGGTCCTTCCCGTGTTGCACAGATTCCTATTCCTAGCTTTACTGTCGTCACGCGATACCTGTTCCGTACTATCCTGTCCGGATTTCACAAGTCAGCTCTGTCCCCTCTCTTCTAGATCTCGACCTTCGCCTCTCTTCCAGCCCTCAGTCTCGCGCTTATCCGAAACCACGAGTAGTTGCTCTCGCGTTCACGCATCGCTTCACAAAACTCCATGTTACCGACCATGGTTGTGATCTTCGTACGCGAAGGCCGCTGCCCCAGTTCTTTTCACCTCAATTATCATGCTCTGCGTGAGATTTAGAGATGCAGCGCAACGAGTATGGTAATCGCACATACTAATCCGAACCCTGATTACTCTATTAGTCATACGCTTTCGCATTAGTATGCTCGAGAGTCAGATAAGCGTGTGCATGATTGTATACTGCTTTCTAATATATACAATATCATAACAATATATAATCTCTATATATACAATATATAAGACTTATCCTTAATACTACTACTACCTAATTACGTATAGTATAAATATAAAACATATAACCATTACCCCATAACCCTGCCTTTAAGATGTGCTACTTTTATTACCTACTAATAGTCACATAACTAGTATTTCCTTTGTCCTACTACTCGCTATATTTTATATACTCTGCTACTGTCTACTCACTTGCGCATCCGTACTAATCCACGCTACTACGTATAAAATCACACCTCATCTCTATGCTCATAGTTGTATGATAGGTTAAACGTCTACATAATTTTTTATGTTCAAACAGTTCTCTTATTTTTTAACTTACCGCTCCGCATCGTTGTTTTCACACTTTATCTTTGACTTGTACTGCAACTGTCATGTATTCCTAACTATTACCGCTAGTAATACCCTTACTAACCTGCGATTAGATGACCGAACCCTAGTTTATCGGCCTATGCTTCTACCCTAACCCATCATTATATTATCTTACTATTTACTAACACCCAGCGTCTTAGTCTCTTATGTCAATGTGCGTAACCCGTTGTTTCCGTATCCTAACCCATTATATATAATGACCGCCGATCCCTATATTGTATACTATATATATATATAAATATAGCTGATATATATATAGAATATATATATATAAAACGTTAAATTGGTTCTACTATAAACAATACTACTAATAGCGGAGGATCTATTCTCTTGCTACATACATGGTAAATTCCATCTCATATGCCTACTTCCCCATTATATTAACCTGTGTACTCGTCATACTATAGTACCGTATGTTATCTGTATCACTAATTATAGTAATGTTATTGTATAATATCAACTTATAATTACTTACTATTTCGTAATACTGTTATACTCAATTATATAACTAATACCATATACGCCCCTTAGTTCCGGAGTCCGTACTATGTATAAACCGCGTAACGGTGTGTCGGTAGATACTACTTAGACTACGTAATCAAAATT
>JABUQX010035774.1:0-17500 GCA_015478945.1 Trachelipus rathkii | reverse complement strand
TGTTGCCAGTCATGGGCTATACAAATTTTAAATTTGACTACTCTTGTCTTAGAAAAAGAAACTATCAAAAGGCAAGTACAACTAAAGTCAGACAATATATATATATATAATATAAGCCTTTATATAGAATCTTGTTAATAATTTACTATATATTACTATATATGCTACCAATATCGTACATATATCTATATATAAGTAATACTCTATTACATACATACATATATATAATATATAATATATATTATATATATAATATATAATATATATATATATAGTATATATATTAAAAAGTTTAAAATACCGTATAATTAATCTGAGTAAATTACTTGGGGTTGTTGAAGCTACCTTAATTAGGCTTGAATGGTTTTTTTTTTTCTTAAATATTGGCTATGAATTTCTTTACCGAAATTGTGGACTGTGGGTTAGTTATTAATATTTTCTCGCTTTTTTTTTTAATTAATTTATGTATTTAATAAATTAAATAGCAATGAAAATTACAAGATTAAACATAATGCAAGGCAGTGTAACCATATATTGGTTAACTTTATTTAACAGAATAAATTAAAACTTATTTTGAACCTGGAATTTAGGGTCTTTTAAGGAAAAAAAATAGCTACGTTTTAAAATATCGGCGCATTTTGGTTTCAGTAAAAGGACTAAAATCTTTAAAAAAAAATATTAAAAAAGCTAAGTCCAAATTATTCATTTAAATATATCTAACCTTAAATTCTTAAAAATAAAAATAAAAAATATTAAAAAAACAAGTCCAAATTATTTATTTAAATATATCTAACTTAATTAATCATACTTAACCTAAGCAAACTTAAATATCAACTAATAATAAAGATTTCAAATTTTTGATATTATAGGAAAAAAGTCGCCAACAAAAAAGAATTATAGCAAACTGGCAACCCGCAATTTTTTCTAAGAAGTGTCGCGTTTACATAATTTACCATATTATATTATATATATATAATTTATAATATATATATAGTATATATATATATATAGTATATATATAATATATATAATATATAGTTATATATATATATATATATACTAATACTATATATATATATAATATTTACTATAATAATATATAGGACCTGTTTCAAACCACATCAAATCAAATACATTAATGCTATGTAAAGTTGGTAAACCTGTGAAATAAATGCATTTTAAGATTCTGAATTTGCAATAATATTAACGAAATGTTAGAAAGAAATATTTTTTTTTTTTTTTGTGCTTCATTAAAGGAATATAAAAATAAATAAGTTTATTATATATATATATTATATATATATATATATATTATATAAATATATATATATATATATATATATAATAGTATATATATATATATATATATTATATATAATATACTAATATATAGTATATAGATATATAATATGAGGATGGTCAGATTTTTTAATGCTCACAGTATGTAAACTAGGGACCGCAGCTCCTTACAGGTAAAAAAATGTTTAATATTTGAGGTATCAGCGGAAAATTCTAAGGATGGGATTTAACTTTATTCACGAAAATATTTTTAAAAATATTCCTTTTTTTTAGGGCTCGAGCCGACGGGGACAGAGGGCAGGGTGGACGTTTCATACCCCGGAGGGATGGTCGGAGGAACCCCGCGACACCAAAACCAAAGAGCGGATGGTTCCGGAGACCATCCCCGGAGGGGGGGATTTAGTCCCCCGTCGTCCACCGGGAGGCGAGAGACCCGACTTCTGCCATCTTTGCGGTTTAACCTATTGGGATTCCTTTAGTTAAAGTAATACCAAAGTGTTTTTTGAAGTAAATTATTTTTTTTTTTTTAACTAAAGGAATACCATAGGCGTAAAACCGCAAAGATAATGGCAGCGAGTCGGGTTCTCTCGGCCCCTGAGTGGACGACGAGGGCGACTAATCCCCCCCTCGGTAGTATGAAACGCCCCCCCTCTGTGCCCCCGTACAGGCATCGAGCCCCCTAAAAAATGGTGGGAAATTAATTTTTAAAATATTTTCCATGAAATAAGCCAAAAAAAAAAAAAAAAAAAAAAAAAAAGGTAAAGCCCATCCTATACCATTTTTTCGGCTGATTTCAAATATATAATTGTGTTTTACTGTAGGACCTGCGTTCTCTAGTTACATAAACTTGAGCATCTAAAAAAAATCTGACCATCACCAAATATATATTTATATATATTATTATATCATATTATTAATAAAAGATAATTATCATATATATATCATATATATAGCTTATTATACCTATTTATAGTAATATACTATACACCACCTATATATAATACCTCTCATAACATATCCTAATATATTGTAGTATCATAGAATATCATAGTGTCACAGTATCATAGTATATCAAAATATAGTATCATAGAAAATCATACTATAGTAAAATATCATAACATATCATAGTATAGTATCACAGTAGCATAGAATATCATTGTATAGTATCATATAATATCATAGTATAGTATAGTATAGTATCATAGTATCATTGTATGTATATTATATATATATATCGAATGCAAAGCATATCCTAACTGAATAACTATATTGTATAGGATATGTCGGACCTTGATAAAAAACCAAACACCGACGGACGTACATCGCTGTGGCACAGCATAAATAGGTCTTAATTTAGTATTTACAAAAAAATAGTTTGTTTTTACGGGGTAGAAACAAAAATTATCTTTTTTACGGTATTCTTTAAAATCTGATTTGACTAAGTAAAAATGTAGAATTTAAAAAAAAACTGGAGAGAAAAAATGTCTCTAATTCATTTAAAGCCAAGTATTTGTTGTGCGCGTTTCTGAAACCTAGCGCCTTTGTCAAATATATAATGCGGGTTCACGGTCGTCACATTGGTTATAGTAATATATTATGAGTAATATTATGATATATATATATATAGGTTTGGATATAATATGTTTATAGTTTATAATTTATAATTATTATAGTATAATATATATATATATATATTATATATATATATATATATATATATATATATATAAATAAGGTATATAGATATATATATATTTACTATATATATATTATATTATGAAGTATATAATATATTATATATATATATATATAATTATTATCGTATAATCCTATATATATATATATATCATGGTATATATATAGTATATATATATATATATATATATATATAATATGATACTATAGTGAGCTATATAGATGTATATATACTTAGTGAGTAGGAAGGTATTGGTTACAAGGACTGCGATTATTCAGTAAAACAAGAAGGTCCCCAATAAATATATGATAACATACTCACCCGGTTTCCAAGGCTTCGGGGCGTTCAATCGATATAACTTCGTTTTCACAATGACAAAGATTTCCACACACTGACATAGGGACAGTCTGCAGGACATCGAAGTTCAATCTTACTTGTGTGTTATGTCTGCGAGCTTGAAGGGAGTATTCGACAATTTCTCTTCTTCTACAGGAATTGCCTCTCATGAGTTCTTTTTTGGAATTTAAGAGATTCACTGAATTACTCAGAGGTAATATCATATATATTATATACTAGTAATAGTAGTAATATATAATATATGATATATATTAGTGATTATATATATAAGTATATTATAATATGAGAAAAAATATATATACTATAATATGTAGTATTATTATATTAGTATAAATATACTATAATATTATATATAATATATATTATAACTATATATACTATATATATATACTATATATATATGATAGTATGATTGATTTTGTGTTACATGACGGTCTAACTATATATATATATATTATATATATATATATATATATAATATTATAGATAAAATTTAATATTATATATGATATAATACTATAATATATACTATAATTATATAGGTATATATATTATAAAAGGTTTGCCTATTTAACAAAGGCAACTTTTTTTTTATTTTATTTTTATTTTATTTTTTTTATAACCTATTGTGGTAGAAATTTGGCGCGAAAAGAAAGAGAATTTGGAATACGCAACATCGCCTTTTCCCGCGTAGCGAAATAAGGTCAAGCCATTATTTGGGGGGCCAACCGGGAGCCGTCTATTCGTGGCTTCGTGGCCGCTTCGCACTCGACCCTCCTCTCTCTCTCTCTCTCTCTCTCTCTCTCTCTTCTCTCTCTTCTCTCTCTCTTCTCTCTCTCTCTTCTCTCTCCTCGCCTTTGTAACGACGTCACAAGCGAGAGAGGGAGAGGAGATCATTTCTTTGAGTGATCGTAAATTTCGGCGACTGATGTGTGAGAAAATTTAGCACGGAGAAATGGAACAGCCAACACTAAACAAACAAACGATCGCTAATATTATATAGAATATACTATTATAAAATCATTATAGGTGATGGATATATATTATAGCTATAATATATATTATATAGATAAATATAATAATCTATAATGTATTGACCCTATATGAAAACTATGTCCTAATATCTTGTAATATCTAAATCAGTTATATTACAGCGTTTTCGCAATACACCCGTGTGTATCTGTTTCGTGGTGTCCGGTCTTTTCATCGAGTCGACCAGTTGGCATTTCCAACTCTGGTGAGGTCCCTCTCATGTGGGCCTTTCAGTTATATTATATATATATATTATATATATATTATGGATATATATAATATATATATAATATATAGTTATATACTTATATTATATTATCGATATATATATAGTAATATTTATATAATATTAGTATATATATTAGTATATATATATATATATATACAGACAGTTTAAACTATCCATTGCATGTGTGACTAGTTTTTATTTTTGAAATTTTTGATGTGTGTGTGTGTGTGTGTGTGTGTGTTTGTGCGTGTGTTCTGTCAGTGCGGTTGAACTGTGTTCAAACAGGAATCAAACAAACCGTTGCATGCGACTTCATGCTCTTGACAAAACCTTGGCGTAAAAAAACTCGAATAAAATGAGATCTTTTAGAAGGGCATGCAATGGCTTTCCCTTCATTACTGCTTGCATCCCATTCCTAAAGGTTCAAGACCCTTTTAAATAATATTAGTATATATATATATATATATATATATATATATATATATATTTACTAATAGTATATATATTATATATTATTATAGGTATATATATATATATATGATTATATATTAAATATTAATATATATATATATGTAATATTATATATAAATATTATATAGTAATGTATATATAGTAGAATAAGTAGTATATAGTGATATAGTATATATAAGTATATAGTATATATAAGTATATATATATGATATAATATTATAATATCATATTTTGTATATACTAATATATATATATATAGTATATAGTATATAAATAATTATATATATATATATATATATATATAATAGAAATATTTTCAAAGAGAAATATAATTGGGTTTGCTTCATTTTTTGAATGTCAATAAGGAGAGAAATTTCCATGCCTCCCCGCGCCTTCCCCCTCTACTTCTCTTCATCCTTCTCCCACCCCTTATCATTACTCTCCCTCACTCCAAACCTCCCAAAAATATTCGTTTTTATGCAGTGCTTTCAGAAGACAATCTAATTAAATGCCTTTTCCCACTTTCATCGTATATTATATATATATATATTTATGGTATATAGTTGTGTGTATTATGACTATAGTATATATATTATATATATTTTGGTACTAATATAGTATATATATATTATATATATATATATATATATCTATATAAATTAGTATACTTATAGGTACTATAGTTTACTATAATATTATTTAACGATTTGAAGATATATCTACGTGTTTATCAAAATCAACAATATTAATAATTAAAAAACAGTTTCCATACTACAAATATCAGCCTCATGGTATAAGCAAGAATAGTAAATAAAGAATGTGCTCTACCTGATCTAATAATAATAAAATATTTAAGTCCAATAATAAAAATATTTTGAAATCATAAATTATATTGTAAATAATAGAATATAAACATTATTATTATAATAGAATAATAGATTTTTAGTAATTACTCTCTCAATAGGGTGATCTATGCATTATCGTGATAATATTATAATCGTTTCGCCGTTGGCGGTGTAATTACAATTTTGTGAAAGAGATGACAGAAGTTATATAAATGGAATACAGATATGCTGAGATTAGTTCATGGTACAGCAAACGTATAATTGAATCCCACCCCAATATGAATATTACTCATCTACAATTTGGACGAGGACAACTGCTCGTGGTCCCTAATTCATTGTGAAATCAGCTAGAGTCCCTTAATTAGCGGCTCAATTTAGAATCAGGAAACTTAAGACACCAGAAAAATCAGAAGAAGAGACTCGATGGAGGTATAAAGCAATGTGGGATTGAGGAAGATGAATATCGGAAATTCAGAAAAACCTGTTTCAATCAGGAATTTAAGGAAGGCTGAAGCCATGCGGGAACTTACTATAGGGAAGAGGAAAAAATTATGTTCAGGAGTGAGGAATATTAGGGGTAGTCTAAGGAATTTAATCCCCAACGAAAATAAGCAGAAGAGAGAAAATTTTGTGGGACTATGTGGTTCACTTTATGTTGGAAGAGTGAACTTACTCAGACAAAAGGGAGGGAAACATTCCCAACACAATAATGAATCCATTTTAAATGGCAAGATGGAACTATTAGTAATTTCTCCCTCTCTGGTTTCACAAAATCACTCAACGAAAACGGAAAGACTCGAGAGTGAGTGAGATGAAACACATTGGAGGTACTCAATTTGGAAGAGTGATGCAGTGATATGGGCTCAAATACCTATACTTATTACACCAATATGATATATTGTGAGTATTAATATGTAAATTAATATTTACTTAATTATGTATATATAGAGCTATTCACAGGTCTAATCATAACAACCGAGGCTCGTTAAAATGAATAATTATACATCGGCGTATTACAAAGACTATATGGGACTACGCAATCATAGAGACCTTTTATCTAATTATGTAATATATATCCCTCGATTCAATACATCGAGTATTATAGGTATAGTGGAATAATAAGGACTATGAGAGAGAGTACGCCTGAGGAGTGAAATTTATCGTATAGACAGGGAACGGTCTTCAGAAGAGAGGAAGCGAAGATTGAAATGGGAGGGTCTAGGGTATTCGCGAGTGTATTGTGAATTACTTGGGATCAACTACATTCCCCGAGAGTATTTGTGACCGCAGAATGACGCGCATGGCTATTACTACGGGAGCACACCAATGATTGTGGAGAGCAGAAGAAACATATGTATTTAATAATTTACCACAGACATAATCCGCAACTGCAGTGGGGGAGTGTCGAAAGTGATAAAGAAAAGAAAACGAAACGCAAGGACGATGGGATCCTCGTGATGCAGAGAGGAGACCGGAGGAGGAGACGAGATCAGACGAGGAGAGGAGTGAAGGAGAGAGGAGGAGGAGAGAGGAGAGTAGATGCCAGGAGATCGCATGCAGAGAGGGGGAATGGAGTTCTTACGACCTGCAGGTTGAAGGAAGATGACTCACTACTCCGAGAGACAAATCTTTTACCCAAGATGTCCGGCAGAGCAGAAAGGGACACGAGGAATTCGTGATAGTTGGATTATGATTTATATTTGTGGACTTTGTGATATTTAGGAACAAGTATTGTGATTTTAAGTCAGAGGCTGATCTGAGGGAGGGCGGAGAGATATCATTATTGCGGTTCGACTTATATTCATTATTTGGATTCTTTATATTCTTTAGTCGATATTCTAATAGGGACAGATGCCGGTTGATGGGGTGGATAAATTAAAAAATACAGACGATCTTCGTACCAAAGCTCTGAGTGCAGGACTTTCTCCTTTTTCCTGTCTACCTCTCCAGTTGTAATGAATCCTCTATATCTTGAGAGAACAGGATACAAAATTCTCGATGTCGCACTTGTTGTCTCGTTTTGCTATTTTTGTCTATTCAATGCAGGAAACATTTGACGGAATACTTCATATTCGAAATAATTCACATAAGCTCTCTTTCCTGTTGTTGGGCTTACGGTTTTATTATTGTTACTTCTAGGTGTAACCAATAGGATTATTATCCTACTCCTTTGTACCACTTGCGTTGTGTGTGTTTCGTGATACAGGGTTCACACTCAATATTACTCGTACTCTACTACTCTGGGAGTAGAAGATTCATGCGTTGGCTCAACTATTCTACTTTCATATTTATATTACTTTCTCTGATTACTTCTTTCTTTTATCTTTATTTCCCTTACTATTCTTTTATGTCTTCGACTTCTCCGTCCTATATACTTGCGTTCTGTTTCTCTACCCCTTGTGGAAACTCTCCCTCGTTTGTCCATGTGTCACCTCTGGCTCTTTATTCATATCCCCTGTGATGTTATTTTTTATTTCTCTCTTTTGTCGGCGATTCTCTCTCTATATTTCATTCTTCCTCTTTTTATCTATTTCTGCACGTGTCGGAGGAGATTGCCTTCTTTTACTTTTCACTCCTATTTGTTGTACTTCGCCTAACAGTCTCTGTGTACATAGTCTTTACTTCTCGGATTCTATTTGACCTCTTGTTCTTCCTATCTTCCTCCCTGGTCTGTCTCCTCGTTTTCTCAGGCAAGACTTCTCACAAATCCTCTTACTTGATCTTATTTAATAATCCTGCTTAATTCGTTGTTTAAACTCTAATGATTGCCTGTCTCGGTTCGGTTGATTCTCTTTAGAAAGACACTTCTCAGTTGTTAGTCTTTTCTTCTTATGTCATTTTACATGTTCCTACAATACTTCCACGTCGATATCACGTGCTTTCGCTGTCCTGGCCCATATTTGATTTCCAGAGATCGCGAAGAGCTATACACATAATTATACAATATAGGACTGCTCTCCTAAGTGATCCTTATATATAAGAGCCTCATTATCAGTAGATTTTGGTATCGACAACTTTGTCTTGTTTCGTGAACTATCCGGAAGGCTTCAAGATTGTCCCACCCACTGAAAATAGTTGTTAGCCAATTCACTATTAATAAATCAGGGAATATCGTTCCTGTCCTCTCGTGGTAATCCTCTAAGTGACATATACAATCAAATAAGACATACCCTTTCTCTACGTTAACTTCTCTACTCTTCACTCTCTCTCGTTCTACTCTCTCTCTCTTCCTCGCTCCTCAGTGTCTCTCTTTCCCACATTGTGAAATCTAAATAGAAGTATTACTTTAAGTGGTTTTATATCCCCACAATTAATAGGACTTCTTCTTCTTAGTTCAATTAAATACTGGTGTGGATATTAATACTAGATGTATTTGGTTATGTACTAGCCAGAGTATTCAATATTGTGTTCTACTTGATTTTAGTGGTGATTTGATTCATGATTAAGATTTCCTAATAGGATAGACTTTGTAGTGGGGATTACAGCATTTTTGGTTTACGGAATAATATGTTAGCCACTTTATCTTGTGTCATACATATGTACAAAAACTGACAACATTATATTGATTCTAAGAACTCTGTTATGATTTGGTTCAGTAAAATATAGTCCTAAATTCTAGTAGAGCGTCATCCATATATTATGTCTGATATACCTGGAGGGTTATCTTATAAGCTCAGAAGGGGCCTCGTTAGTCTTGTGTACAGAGGAAATCTGTAATATAGAGGTGATGGAACTAATAGGTGGGTTTTACTCAATGTGATGTTCGTCAAGTAGGAATTGAGACCTTTAATTAATAGCTCTGTTTTGATCCATTTTTGCATCATAAATCTGAGTGATTGGTATTATCCATCTCTCACTACTGAACTCAAGATGCAGGATGATATTCTTTGAAGGCGTTCCTTGCGTTCTTCTGCCCCGGAATGAATCTATAGAGGTCACAGCAACTACGGTCATCGTAGATATGTTAAACGTATGTTTCCAGCAAAATAAAGGTGGACCAGCAGGATTATACAACTTTACTGCTAGTAATTGGTCGGATGGGTGTAACATTTCCGACGATGTCCTTGACTTCACGACCCAACCTACTACTGCTGATTTTTTGAGATGATTGTGAACAGACTTAGAGTCGGATTCTCATCGGGAGGTAGTAATGGGAACCAAAGACACCCGCGTGTAAGTATTGCTGATTAATCGTTTCAAAGAGGACATGTCAGAATTCGCACGGAAACACGCACAGAAGTCAGTAAAATGTAAAATCGAAAGAACAAAAAGAAACCTACACCAACATGTGAAGAGAGAAAAAAAAAAAGGAAAAAAAAAAAAGGACAAATTCTACAAACAAGATAGTTGTTTGCTTAATTATCAGTTTCAATCAACTACAAAATATGTTACACTGCTGATCCAAGGTGGGATCCTGGCAAGCGCTCGCTCCAATTGATTTGAGGGGCCTGCGGCCTCGAGATTGCCTCAAGGAACATGATTATTTTGAAAGCACGGATCACGAGTAAAGACTCGGAGGCGATATTGAGCAAACTGGTCTCAAGCCCAACCAAATGATTCGAAAAAATCGATATACTTTAATATATTAAGATCAACAAATGAATATACAGCAGCATAACTCAGAGTTTTAATTAGTATAAGGTATATTCCCTTTTGTGATCTGCTTCAGTGGGAAAAATGTATGGACCTACTACTCCCACAATACAGAAGTTATATTATTCTATACAGTAGACATAAACCTCTCTAAGAACAAGTGTGAAGTAGAATTACCATAATTTAATATTGTGAGCATCTTGAAAATACACTCATTTCGTGTAAGTTATTGATTTTAAATGCAGTGGCCGGTCGATCCGACGCCCAAAGGGCACAGAGATATGTTGAAGTCTCTTGTTATATCGAGAATTTTAAAAAGACCCACGAAAATAAACTCAGCAAGGGAAAATCTTCAGGAAGCTAAACTAACAATAAATAAAGAGGTAACCGTGCAACGACCACTGTACCTGCAAAGTTAATTAATTAAGAAATGAATTATCTCACATTAATCTAATACACTTGTAAGTCAACTCGGAAAAATTGTGGAGCGATAAGCACGACATGAGGCATAAGCGTACCAAATGATGGTGACAAAGCACTGATATGCTCCAAGTCAGATACCACTTGCTTCAGTGATGCAATGTTTGTATACACTTGTGGGGGACTGCATTGGGTAAGCTGAATATTTATGCTTTATCGTTAGACAGTATCTCAATAATGATAAAATTTTACCATTCTCCGTACCTTTATTTCAATATTAATCTAAACTATTAATATATCTCAGGATCATCATCTTGAACATATAGTTTAATGTGATAAATAAGTAAAATTGAAGCTCATCAACTTGCCTCTTGTAGAAGTTAAATATATCCTATCAGTCTCTAGATGTCATACCCCCATTGAATTACACGATGTTTAAACATCA
Organism: Trachelipus rathkii; assembly: GCA_015478945.1. Lineage (NCBI taxonomy): Eukaryota > Metazoa > Arthropoda > Malacostraca > Isopoda > Trachelipodidae > Trachelipus > Trachelipus rathkii. The sequence continues at coordinate 6,113 of JABUQX010035774.1, read as the reverse complement.
ATACTGGTGCCCTTTTATATATAACTTCAGAAAGAAAACAATTAGCCACTTTTATATACACACAAAAATAATTGCATTTATATTTAATAAATCAAAAAATTCATATATACTATATATATGTAAAAGAAATCAGTTACTGTAATAAAATTTAAAATTGTATATGTAGGGACGTATACCATGCGACATCATACAGCTCTAGTAAGCTCTCAAAAGTTCGTTATATCAATCAAGAAATTATCATCTTTTTAATCTCATTCCGAGCAAGACTAAATTTGGAATAAACTTTTCATAATAGGTATATTCCCAATTATAGGAACATTGTGGAAACAAAACGCCACATACTTGAAACATGAATATAAGGTTTGAATAGTTAACTACCTTTGGTTTCTCAGCCCTCGTCTACATTCCCCCTCGCCCTGTAAGGAAAAATATGTGACGATGTCATAAGGAATCGATTTCTTGACATATAATTCAAATTAAAAAATCGCTATAAAATCGGAAATATTTCATAATTATCTTCTTATAAACTTTTACACAATTACTTACCCTAAACTTGGGCTAGAAAAAAGTATACTGTAAAGAAGGAAAAATAAATTCTCAAACATATATAATTTCGTAGTGAAGCTAAATGTTGGATAAAAAAATATATCTGAAAGGAAGATAAAAAAAAAACTCAATAAATTACACTGCAAATGCATGTGAAAAATAGATAACGACTAAAGAGAAATTTAAAAGGATAATCCAGATAAAATCATCAAACATCAGGGTATAATATATATATAATAGAGTATTCACATCTGGTGTTAGAATTTGATCTATAATAAAAATATCGATACACCACAATCAACAGAAGATAAAAAAAGACTACAACTAACAACCAATTTAGAAATATTAAACCAAAATTCTTCAACATTTTTGGACCAAGCATATGGATTTGGGTTATTTGTTATGCTGCATGGATTGAATAATAATAATTTATGCATCGACAAGAAAATTCATATTAAAATGTATATAAATCAATAATATAATATAATAATAATTAAATAGATATATAATAAATTACAGTATATATACTAAATATATATAAAATGAAAAACTTGATTCAATTAAATTATATATAATTAATAATAATAAATAAAAAAATATCTGGAACATATAATATAAATATCTATCGTTAAAATTAATTACAAGGCTGGTAGACAAGAGGAGAGTCAGGGGTTCACCCTCCGATATATTTAAGCGATCTAAATCATTTTGATATCCTTAAGTCTCTATAATAATAATACTAAATAAATAAAAGATATAATAATAAATAATAGAATAATAAAGTAATAATGGAATAATAATAAGCATAATAATAGTAAAAATAATAAATAATAATAAATAAATAATTAATAATAATATTATAAAATAAATAATATAATAAATAATAATAATATTACTTTTATCATAAAAAATTATAATGATTTATTAATAATAAGTTTTAAATAATCACCGATGACTAACATAATTAAAAAATAATTTTATACGATAATAAATAATAAATAATAAATATAGAATATAACTGAAAAGTACTACTATTAATTGGGAAAAATGGGAAAGGAGAATGTTTGTGGCCGTACACCTGATTTACATTAGGTCAGTGGCTGTTCTTCATATATACGCATAAGTAAAAATATTTAGAATAAGGGATATATAAATGTAAGGATTCTCCTAGTCTGCAGATGATCAGCAAAATTAGCCTACCTGCAGTTAGGAAATAATGATTATAGGATGTATATAACAAATATTAAAAAAGATTAGGAAGTGAAGCTGCCTAAGGAGGGACTAGCAAGTTCATTCCTTCTCAACATATAAATCTTTCTAACTCCTCAATCAGCAAGTGGTACCAATACATGTGACTTTTTGTAATCTGGCCATTCAGTGCTAAGAGACATTTGACGTGAATATCTGGGGTGTTGGAATAATAAATATTTCTCGTGAATAAGAGAATAGTACTCCTGAGAATTTTCATTCAGCTAGAAAATCCTAGTGTATGGAATATACTGCATCAGACGAGCTCAAAGCAGGGGGCTTTCATCAAAACGAAAGTGCAAGCATTAACTTCCTGGGTTCTCCTTATCTTGAACAAATACTTACTGGCTAGACTTAAGATCAAAAAGAACCGAACTCAATCTATGCAAGATTCGAGATAAAAAATCTCCGCCTTCAACTCATATGATTAATCTGTTGATAATTACGTACCAACTGAAAAGGACACATCTCTCGGATCCTCCACTAATATTCCCACATAGAAACATACAACGCGTAGACAAATATCTGGGCATAATCTGCTTCCTCCTCTCAACTTGCTCCTCTAGGTGGTTCTGATTGTTTTCCTGTTGAGTATACATAAGTTAGATTCGGAAGTGAATAGGCCCCTGAAATTCTATTGAAAGAAAGAAAACTCAGGACAGGTATATACTGTAATGGATCACAGATAGCATTCCTCCAGCACAGGGTTAATAAGAGAGGGATGGTGCTTCCAGTACTGTATCCTCACATCTGCTCCACCATACAGCAAACTATACTACAATCTAAGAATGTTCATCAAGAAACTATGCAACTTAAACCCTCAGATAGTTGGAAATAAAAAGCATGTCGACAAATCATAATTGTCCAAACTCATTATTCAGAAAAAAGTCGAAAGCACGCTCTGATCCCTCTAACTATCGGCTAATAGCTCTCAATAATAGATATATAATATCGATCTAAAGATCTTTGAAAACCTCAATTCTCAAATTCACTTAACTATAGAAGTGATTCTGAGAAAAACTCATATCTGGCGCAATTCTAATATATCCGATTAGCCAGAGGTAAAGGCTTATCAATGAACCGAAGCGAGGGTTCTAGATCTGCGTGACAAAAGAATAAAAAACGAAACTCTATGACCTTATTCCTATTTATTAAAATTCGTATTTTAATGGTTCTTCCAGAACTGCCGCCATATAGAGTAACGAGAGGAAAAGAGAGAAACTTGCGGTAAAATAAAAGTGGTTGAAGAAGCGATCGTATGCGGGGGGAGTCGGGGCGGACCAATAACAAAGAACATCAAATATCGAACAAAACCGAGCAGATACTGGCTCAGACGAGACGAGCCAAGCAGCAGAACTGCTCTCCAAGTCCCCTCCTTTGTTGTATTTCCTCTTTCTCTTTGCTACAAATTATCATGTCAGATGCTTTAGTGATACAAATTCTCATATAGAATAAGTCGGCAGCTTGCTTGTGATTTTTAAATGTAGTAACTTCTTTCTACCATCGCTTTGTAGCGAATGTGTTGAGGTATCATCATATTAACTTTATTTAACCTATATATATTTCAATATGCGATAGTTACTTTACTCCCACTCTGCACATCTCATAACTCTAATCACACTCAACAACTGATTTATAACCGATGTACCAACACATTCAATTCTATCCATCACTCTTAATGTCATTCTTGCTCATCCTGGCGTTTATACATCATACGCCCAACTGCATTCTCTTATTACTATAATCTCTTCCCTATTATATACTGAGACGTAGAATATTAACTCCCGGGAAATCACATGGAGGCCAGATCCCTATCAACCTTGAGTGTCACCTTCAACTCTTACAAAATAAAACACACTACAAACTTCTGTAAATAACAATCCTCTCTCTAAAAACTGTAAATATATGATAACTTACAAACACTCTTATCCACTACATCTTCTCGCGCACCCGGTATAATCCCTCATATACTCTCCTTCCATATCTGCTCAAAATAATATAAATCAATCTCATATTAGAAGACATAATAAATATAAAACTATAATTAACGATATAAAACAAAATAAATATTAAAATAATGTATAACTAATTGAGAATATCCTTGCTAATAATGTCATCGACTAACTCGGTTGCTAAAGAGAGAACAGTGACAGATAATAGAAACCAATCAAAGAAACTTGGAGGCGATTAGAACTATAACTGAATATGAATACTTGACTGCGAGGACTTTTTTTACGTAGCCATAATCTCTACGTGGGTGGCAATCCAGCATACTAGGAGGGTATCCTGTCATCCGGCACCTTGAATATTGTACGGGATGAAGCGTGAACTTTCTTCATATCGTTGTGGTGAGTTGGTGGTTCTAGGACTATTCCAACTCCGGCTTATTAGTAGTATACTGGGTTAGTAGTTCTACACCAAGTGCACGCGCAAAATTGTCCTGATTATAAGAACTGTATCTATGGTGCTTTATCTCTATTCTAAGGCACCCCAGCAGGCAAGTGCATCAGGGCAACTTATCACTCTAGTACCACCACCTTTGAAACGCCCTCGTAGCACAAGGAAATGCATGTACCGTTGAGGTAGTGGTGAGAATAACAGGATCTGCGTTTGTTTAATATTGGATGGCCCTAGACTCCTCTGGCTTAGTGCTGTAGTCGTGGATACCGTTTCAGTTCCCCCCACGGATCTCTAGTTTCTGTGTGAACAATTCTTAACTCTCCACTCTTCATGTAAATTGTCATACATGATACAATGGAGACACGAAAATTATAATACGTTCCTCACTTTATAAAGGCCTCTGTACTTTGTAAGCTGCATCTGCGTAATAATTGAGCTTAGGAAGGTTAAACTTTTGAGCGGTCCACACTACATCCCCTCCTTGAATAGCTCTGACTTTAGTGCGTGGTATAGGTGAACAAGCTGTAAAAAAAAATGCCTTAGTGTGGCAGAAATGTGGCAAAAGAGATCTAATCCACCTACTCACCCCATCCAAAACAGTCATTCAGAACTTATTTTAAATCTCCTCAGAATACAGACAAATTAGTCACAAATCTGTCAAAATTCATTATCTCAGGTAATGGACCATCTATTGTCGACAACCAACATCATACCTTAAGATTTTAACTCTAGTATCAAAAACTTAAAATTTTAACCTTTAGGAATATTTCTATCCTCAAAGCTACAGGTTTTACTCACATAAATGAATTCGGTGTACCATAGCTGGGGCTTCATACCATCAGGAGATTCACTGCATCAGAATGATTGCACAATCTCTTTCTTATTTATCTCCTCTACTCTCTCCCTGCGCTTCCAACATCACACTACGAAAACACATTCTTCATCATTCTCTTATCCAACAAACATCTAACATTTTTTCACCGAGTTGATTACCTTCCATATCTTATTGTATTTCATCCAAACAAAGCACAGAATTACCCACCATCAAATAAAATAAATATTTGCCCATTATAGCTAATACGAATTACATCTCATTACCTACCTATCTCCTCTATACATATATATTATATTATTATTTTCATTTTTTTGAACAATTCCATTGTAATCCATAGTATTATCAATACAATATATTTCGCCCAGAAAGAAATATGAAGACGACTCGATGGTACATAATAAAATGGAGGTAGATCACTAGAAACATCTCTGGGCTGAAAGTACATATTGCAAATTTAGCATTCACTTGGCAAAATAGATTAAGTAAGGTAGGGCCAGGCCAAAATCCACAACGTGAGCTACCATCACTTAAGTAATGCCTTTCTACGAACCAAGACAGGGACATACAGAATCTCAGGGCAAAAATTTTTATCACCCACACAAACATAAAGAGAGATTAAAAAAATATAAAAGGAGTAGGGATGTCATGATTGAGTTTGTAGATCAATTTATAACGAAGGGGTGTTGGAATATAAGTATGTGTTATAAGAAATATGTGGATTAAAAAAGAATGGATAAATAATGTCATCTAATGACTATGTTTCTTAGGGATGAATAGATAGAGTATCATGAACGCAAGTAAAGGCAGAAAGAGCAGATACAATATGATGGCACTGATAATGTCGCATCCAAGGTTATTACCTATAAAATTACAAATATATATATGTGGATAATTAACTAATTTTATAATGGATTAATTAACAAAAACATGATTATTAAAAAAATTACTAGAAAATTAGTTATAATAATATAATAGAATAAAGTACATAATAAATAACTAAATAATAATATATATAATTAAGTTTATTTATTATTGGTTAATATTAATAGACTTTATATAATCAGTTATATACTATATTATAATA
>JABUQX010035773.1:0-15647 GCA_015478945.1 Trachelipus rathkii | reverse complement strand
TTGGACCCTTACTAATTTTAGGAATGTATATAATTATAGAGGTTTATATGAGTGTCTACGCCTTCGGATTTATGACAAGAATATCTAATGATTTCATTAGGTGTAAGGTAATAGGATTGACTGGTGCGTGGTGAGCTCATTTTGGAGCGGTGCGGTGCGGTGCAGAACTAATTTCAGTGACTAGTGTCACGTGAGTTGAGGTGCTAAGTCAACTCTATTCAAAGGAAAGACACGCCAAGGTATAAACAGACAAAGATAGACAAGGGACAAGAGTCACAAACAGAATAAATGGCATTGACAAACAAACGAGGAGAAAGACGATAAAGAATCACACAAGCAGATTTGACAGGAGGATTGCGGTGCTCGTCAACTCCGGATCCGAATTCCGGCTCCATCTTTTGAAAAATATTTTTGATCCGGCTCCAACTCCACCCAAAACACTGCCGCTCCGCGAATTGGGTTAAAGCTCCGCAGTTGTGCTTGGCAGTGTAAATGGTTAAGAAGAGCGGACAGTGACGGGAGTCTAGCAGGCAGTAGGAATAGGAACAGATGGAGTTTTTAAACAGGCACGTTGACTGTACAGGCAGAAAGGGAGACCTACTGACAGAAAAAAAGACGGATTGAGATTAAGAGACGCGTACATACAAACAAACGAAATCGCAAATGTGGGACCGAGTGCAGGCGGCATACTAAAAAAAAAAAAAAAAAAAAAAAAACGGAATGAAAAAAAGAATCAGCCAATTACTACTATTAGTATCATAAAACAAACACGCACACACACACTGCACACACACACACACATATTATATATATATATATATATATATATATATATTATTATATTACATATATATATATATTAATATATTATATATTACATACATATATTATTATTATTATTACATATTACACATAAGTAATACTGATTCTGGTATACCAAATACATACAAATACCTAGTATTATTATATTGAAGATATGGTAACACATATTATTTATATATTATTATTATTATGTTATTATTACATATTATTATTATAATATATCTTGTATATATATATTATTATTATTATTATTTTTATATATTATTATTACATATTAATACGATTATCCAATATATATGTGTTCTTATTATTATCATATATATATATATATATATATATATTAATGGTATATATATATAATATTTTATTATATGACATAATATATATGACTTTGATAAGCAGATATATATATATATATATATATATATATATATATATATATATATATATATATATATATATATATATATATAGCTACTTGAATAAAAGGAAATAAAAGAATTTATCATTCATCCAATTTCAACATACAATAAAAGATGTTATTTATTTTATATATAAAAAAAATTATTATTCTCGCTCTCTTAACAACAAAATGATCTATAACTCCCTCCGATTTGTGACTTTTCAGGGTAGAGAATTATCTTTCTAGAGTTCACTTGGCAAGTAAGATAGCTACTAAAATATCCTATCAATCTAAATGTGACTGTATAGATGAAATTTGCTTTAAAAATCGCTAAATTTTTTAGTAGATATCGATGAAATCACTTTACAAAGATTGGTAAGCATGGATCTATGTATGGGTAAAGAACTTTTGCTCTGTAACTCGTTTGAAAAAATCATCAAAAATCCCGATTGCGATATCTTTATATAGTTCTTTCCATTTTACATTGATACTGACAGGAGGCATTCTCATTTCTCCATTAAGAGAAAGCAGAAATTCTGTTTCACCTTCAACAAAATATCTTTCAAAACAAGTATCACATTTTCCATATGAGTAAGAGCTGTTGTTGTCACTAATGATAGAGACTGTAATGTAGTAGTACATAATAGAAGGGTGAAGGAATATAAAGAATAAACTTAATGGTAATTTACTGGTAATTAAAGATTTCAAAAGATTTGAAGTTTTTGAAGAAGGTTCAATATCCTTGATCCATATTTAGCTTCTTTTAAGTTTCAGCAATTGCTTTAGAAACTTCTTTAAATATTAATAAAAACTATGGTAATTTTCCACCCACCTTGTTTTTTTTTCAAATTTATGTTAGTTTTGTCCATTTTAAATGTTTCCTTTTTTTTCTATTAAATAGTGCTCAGTTGTTTTCAATGTGAAAATAGTTTCTAATGTCTTGTACTCCATATCAACGTGAAAAGCAAATATACAATCCTACTTCATATTTTCAAAGGTTTGAATACCTCAAAAACTTCTTTCATTGATATTGCACTATCATATCGTTGTCCAATCAGGAAGTCGCTATTTATTTCAACTTTCGTAGTATTGTCTCCGTTGGAGATTCCTTTTGTGCCTTCAACAGCCACTAAAACTAAGAAATCTTCACGAACAACAAATATGTTTACCTTATCTATTAATATAAATACTTTCCTTTTCTCTTTAAGCAAAAGTTCAGACCTAGTTCTAAAACTTCCATTTCTTTGGCTTTCAATTAATAATTTGAAAGATTAAGGACATTAGAAATCGTTTCTGCAAGGTAAAACTTTTCTCCATACAGGTTGCAGTTTCTTATTGTGGATTCATAGAACATTAGAATATTGTTCTAATGTTCTTTTGAGAAAAGATATTAGGGAATAGAATTTAAATTTAGTTGTCAACTTATTTAGTTCTAGAGTGAGTTTGATAAATTCTTTTGAAATACAAGTGATTTCTCCAATTTTCTTACTAATTTTCTCTTCGTTGTTAAAAATAAAGTTCATATCCTTGAAAATGTCTATTACAAAAGCAAGCAATTTTGTTTTACTCAAGAATGGACCTTAACATAGTTAATTAAAATATTCGGAAGGTTTTCAGGACCTTAGAAAGAATCATACAAATATTATTATTATTATTATTATTATTATTATTATTATTATTATTATTATTATTATTATTATTATTATTATTATTATTAACAAGTAGGATTCTACTTTATAGACTTTAACCACTAAATTTAATTTAAAAATGTGTTTTATATTTCCGATTTTGATGTATTAAAATAAAATAGAAAGGATAACAATTTGTATAACAAAATGTTTAGATGTAAAATGTATTTTATTTTCTATGTTAGCCTAATTCAATGTTATATAACTAATGATTTTTTGTAATAACATGAATTGAAAAATGATGTAAAAGTATCTAGGTTTCCCAAGAATAAAAACTCTTAATAATAATTTGTTTTACCTTAAACCTAACAAGAAGAAGTTCGTTTCCAAAAAGAAAGCCACAAGGATGAAGAAAAAGACAAAATCTGAAACAGAAAAGATCCAAGAAGCAGACTGACACGAACTACTACAAAATCCAACTTTTTGAAATGGAGGAGCAATCAAAAGATAACAAACAACTCCTCCTCCACTTTATAATTGGTGAACCCGGAAAGAAGAGCACCCTCTAAATGACGCCATCAGACAACTAACAACAGTGAAGACCGGAACTTCAGTCATACCATTATTCCCAAGCCTACCAACCTCAGTCTAACGTGACTATTTTTCGTCGACACTGAGACCAATTTCAAAATGTCAAAACAATGAATACCTTCAAGCAACATATAGAACTGTGAAGACAGAAATATCAGTCACGCCGTTAATCCCAGGTCTACCAACCTCAGCTTAAAGTGACTATTTTCTGTCATCACTAACAACAATACCAAGAAATCTACGATGTTTCTGATGTCTATGATGGATCCGATGTTCATGACACTCCTTATGTCACTAATATATCTGATATTCATGATGTTCCAAATACCACGGACGTTCCTGACACTCCAGAAGTCACTGTGGTTCCTGATGTCCCAACCTTAAGAAACCCTCCACGCAGAGTACACTTTCGTAAATAGTCACTCCTTGTTTTGGCAGGGAAGTGATATATAGTGAACATATTGATTGTAAAATTAACAATAACTTTTATATATTGATATAATTTTAAAGACATTATATAGACAATATTATAAAATAGTTTAATAAATAAAATATGTTTTTCATATTTTCGATTTTGATGTATTAAAATAAAAAAAAGGATAAAAATTTGCATAACAAAATGTTTAGATGTAAAATATATTTTATTTTCTATGTTAATTCAATGTTATATAAGTAATGATTTTTTGTAATAACACGAATTGAAAAATAATGTAATAAGAATATAATAAGAATATAAACTTCAATAATAAGTCGTTTTACCTAAAACCTAACAAGAAGTTCGTCTCCAAAAAGAAAACTACAAAGATGAAAAAACAGAAAAAAAAAATCCGAAACAGAAAAATCCACAAAGAAGAATGAGACGAACTACAATCTCCAAATTTTGAAGCCGAGGAGCAATCCAACCAATAATATATATATATATATATATATATATATAAATATATATATAAATATAAATATATATATATATATATATATATATATATATATATATATATATATATATATATATATATATTATTATTATATATATATATATATATATATATATATGTATATATATATATATATATATATATATATAGTATATATATAAATATATATATATATATATATATATATATATATATATATATATATATATATATATATATATATATATATATATATATATATATATATATATATAGCGCCATATATATAGAAATATATTCGATGTCGGCATAAAAAAACATATATATATATATATATATATATATAATATATATATATATATATATATATATTTATATATATATATATATATATATATATATATATATATATATATATATATATATATATATATATATATATATATATATATATATATATATATATATTGCAAAGAGGTATTTTTACATACTGTATATCAATCAATCAATCCATCTTAATCTTAACCCATGGGAGTCATTTCTTCTCCCATTCTGGGGATAAAAATGAATTACAATTTTTTTTTTAATAACCACTTCATTATTTGAAATTATAGAACATTATATAGAGGGAATATAGAGGAACCTATAGGCTATATGATCTTTTGATGATCAAAACAATCTACTACCTAGGTGAGGAGATCTTATTTATATTTTAATTCATTTTTTATCCCAAATGGCTTAAAGTGTTTAAATTACAAACACTAAAAATTTAAAAAAATGTTAGATTTAGCATTACTTTAGCATTTTCCTGCTGGATTTAGCATTACTTTAGCATTTTCCTTCTGGGTTTAGCATTTTATGTTTTAGCAGATTTGAATAGATTAAGGGCCTTTCCTTTTAGACCTTCCCATATTTAAATGAGATAATTACCATATTTAAATGAGATAATTAAGTAAAGATTATTGCTTTTATTTAAGAATATTTTAAATGAATTTTTTCTTTATGTTTACGTATCTTTAATGAAAAAAGGTATTTACAAATAAAAATCAATATTTGTAAAGCATTTCGAACACATCAACCAATGACAGTTCAGCAAATGTTATCAACTACTATTTTATTATTAATATTCTTTACAGTAATTAGGAAAAACATGCTACACATTTTATTTTTATATTTATTAATAAATATCGCTTGTACAATATTTCCCAACCAATCATGGGTCGGTGGGCACAGAGAGCAAAGCCCACATGTAGGCAAATGTTCGTGTGCTATGCATTTGCGTCTCAAATTTATTCTACTACTACTACTACAATAATAATAATAATAATAATAATAATAATAATAATAATAATAATAATAATAATAATAATAATAATAATAATAATAATAAATTTCGGGTCTTTCCCTTTAAATCTCAACTTTTTTTCCTCATAACTTTTACAAAATTCACTAATTGGCAACATAAACTCATCATGCTCGCCGAAATTGTTGCCATAAACAGAGCTCTTCCTTACCGAAATTGTTGCAGTTTACTTCCAGAAATCGTAAATGGATTTAGTTTAGTTTTTATTAATTTTTTTTTTCATTTCCTTTCTTTTTAGTATATTACTCCAAACTACCTTAAATTATTTTTTAACACGTTCTCGACAATATAAGATAATTGTCTAATAAACTTAGTTTAGACCTTTAAATAAAGGAAGATTTAAAAGAATTGGTAGTAGGTTAGGTTACGTTGTTAGTTTAGGTTAGGTTAGGTTAGGTGTATGTATGTGTGTGTGTGTGTGTGTGTGTGTGTGTGTGTGTGTTCGCATTAGTGTATGAATATGTGTCTGTTTTCTGCATTCATATGTACTATGTAGCCTATATAGTTTCATATTTACAAACTATAAATATTTGCGTAATTTAAATTATAATAAACAAAGATTATTATTTTAAAATTACTTACTCACTGCTTTCCATAAAAAGAAATAAATATATTGAAAAGAGGATATTGGGGAAGGTGGGGACGGATGTGGGAGAAATTTGGGGGAAGGGGCGGAGTCAAGTGTGGAAGAGTAAATATAATACGCTCAATGACCGCAATACGGTCGTTCTTCAAATATATTTCATTCATTTCAATAGACGCGCAAACAAATAGTTCGCTAAAGATTCCACAACTAAAAATTTAATTACTTTGATAACTTCTTACTTTGCGCCTAAAAATGTTTATTTTTTTAAAAACTTTCGTTTGATATAAATTACATTTACTAATTTATAATATTAACATGTAGCCGTTAAGTAACTTTTAATATATATATATATATATATATATATATATATATATAATATAAAATATATATATATATATATATATATATATATATATATATATATATATATATATATATATATATATATATGAACAAGGTCACGTCCACACGGAACGGGAGGTCGGATCAAAAAAAAATTTTTGCAAGTAACCTCTATGATACATAAATAGATGTTTTAGGGGCGAAATGAATTTTTCTTTTTTTTTTTTTTTTTTTTTTTTTTGTTCCTATATTCTAGGGTGAAATGAGGTTAGGTTCAGGTAGGTTAGGTTAAGTGTTAGTTAGGTTAGGTCAGTCATTCCTAGGAAATAAAAAATTCATTTCGTATATAAAAAAAGTTTAGTTACCCTTCCAAATTCATTTTCTTTCTTTTCTGTTTTCTTTTGACCGCACGGCGCCTTATTAACTTCCAACACATATTTCATTAACAATTTCGCAGCTCTAACTAGAACCCAAAATAAGCAATAAAAATTTTTTTTTTTTTATTTGGCTTTTAATAGTTTTTATTTCGTGCAGAAATGTTTATTTAATTAAATTAGTGTTATGTTCAGTAAATTTACTAACTTATAGTATTTTCCGGTGGTTGAGGTAAGTTAACTTATATATATATAATATTAATTATATATTATATATATATATATAATTATATATATATATATATATATATATATATATATATATATTATATATATAGTATATATATATATAGGGCAAACCTGAAGATTTCGTTCTGACCGAAAAATTGGCTATGTTCCCAAAACGATATATTCCAAAATATTCGATATATGTATATTGACTGCATTTATTATAAATCCCCATTCGAATACTTTATTTTGATCGCCATTTTCTTTCACTTTTGTTAAGAAGATTGTAGTATTAATTATTTTACCTATGAATTTTAAATATGAATATTTTAAAATTATTTGAAATTTAAAAAACAACTACAAAGTATTTTAGTTTTGGCAACATTATAAATTAGTTTGACAAAAAATTAAAGGCCCAAATGAACATTACTAAATTTTTAAATTTTAAATGATAAGAACTGTGATTTAAATTAATATGTTAAAAATTTCCATCTTATATATATTATATATATAATTATATATTATATATATATATATATATATATATTAATATATATATATAATATATATATATATAAAATATATATATAAAAAAAATACAATAATATATATATATATATATATATATATATATATATATATATATATATATATATATATATATATATATATATATATATATATATATTATATTATATATATATATATGTGCTGCTTGATAATTTTTTAAAAACAATTTCTTTAAATTTTGAGGTTCAAATATAAAAAGATTGCAAAGATGAGCAGATTTTGAATATTTACCTGGAAGGTGATATAGCATTTGAATTATCATAAGTCGTGAGCGATATTTATTAGACTTAAATATTATTAATTTTATACTTAAAGACGAACTATCTAGGTTAGGTCTAGTTTACGGCCAACGACAAACCATCTAGGTTAGTCGTAGGTTTTCGCAACGGACAATCCATCTGTTAGGTCTAGGTTTTGGGCAACGAGATCGTCTAGATAGGTCGTACTGTACGACTTTTAAGTCTAGGTTTAGGATTAAAGTGTGGTTAGGTTAGAACAGATTTAATTATATATATATATATATATATATATATATATATATATATTATATTATATATATATATATATATTATATATATATATATATATATATATATATATATATATATATATATATATATAATATATATATATATTATATCGATATTATGATATATCTCTATCGATATATCGAATATCAAAGGTCAGACGAAAAGTTTCAGTTGACCTATATATATATATATATATATAGTATATATTATATAATATATATATATTATATATATATATATTTAATATATTATTAATACAAAAAATTGTTATAGTACTGAAGAAACTTTTATGCATATATATATATATATATATGAACTTGTCCTTAAAAAGGATGTTAACCGATTTATATCGAACGAACGATGTATCGATTTTTTTCGATTATTTCAAGGCAATAGAGCGTTAAAAGTGCCAAAGTTTTTTTTTTTTTTTTTTAAGCTAAAGGAAAATTACCCAAGATTTGAAATCGCAAAAGATGTAAAGATTCAGAGTCTCTCGGGCCTCAGCGGGGAACCGACGGGGGGGGGGGGATTCGGGGAATAATTTATTTTGATCGCCATTCTTTCACTTTTGTTAAGAATTGTAAAGAATAGGAAGTATCAGTGCAATGAATTTTAAATATGAATATTTAGAAATTATTTGGGAAATTTAAAACAACTTACAAAGTATTTGTTTTGGCCAACAATTATAAAAGTTAGTTTGAACAAGAAAATTAAAGGCAAATGAACATTTACTAAATTTTTTAAAATTTGAAGAAGTAAGAACTGTGATTTAAATTAATATGTTAAAAATTTCCATTTCTTATATATATATATATATAATATATATAATATATAATAAATATATCATATATATATATATATATTATATATATATATATATATAGTAATATATATATATATATATTATATATAGGTGATTTTTAAAAACATTTCTTTAATTTTGTAGTTCCAAATATAAAAGATTCCTAAAGATGACAGATTGAATATTTCCTGAGAAGGTTTATAGCAAGGAATTATCTAATCTGAATTGATTATTGTATTAGACTTAAAATATTATTAATTTTATTACTTTAATTTAATTATCTAGGTGTAGGTCTACGTTTACGGCAACGGACCAATTCCATCTTAGGTTAGGTCCTAGG
This sequence comes from Trachelipus rathkii, assembly GCA_015478945.1. NCBI lineage: Eukaryota > Metazoa > Arthropoda > Malacostraca > Isopoda > Trachelipodidae > Trachelipus > Trachelipus rathkii. The sequence goes on along the minus strand of JABUQX010035773.1, from coordinate 6,154 downwards.
TTTTCGGGCAACGACAATTCCATCTGTAGGTCTAGGTTTGGGCAACGGACGATCCGTCTAGATACGTCGTACTGTACGACTTTTAAGTCTAGGTTAGGATAAATTTGTTAGGTAGAAACAGATTTAATATATATTATATATATAATTATATCTATAAGTATATATATATATATGGCGAATAGATAAGTAGTAAATAGTAAGCCTCTTTAGTGAGATAAATAGATAATATAATAGTATAGTATAATAGTACAATATATAACGTTACGTTATATATATATTATATATATCGATATATATCTCTATCGATATATCAATATCAAAGGTCAGACGAAAGGTTCCAGTATGTTTAAATAACCGTGGTGTTCTATTTTGAATTGATAATTATAAATCTCTATCGGTATATATTCATATTATCCTCGTAGTTAATATAATAAAATTATTCTTTTTTTTAAATTTTTTAGAATTTAAAAATAATAAGTAATGTATCCAAATAGATTTAGTATTATGCCGTAATAAAAGTCGCTTATTCAGTATCTGTAAAAAAGATTGATTAAGAAGAACAATATGTAGAAAAAATTTATTAAGAAAACGATCCATTAAAAAAGATTGATTAAGAAGCACAATATGTAGAAAAAATTTATTAAGAAAACAATCAATTAAAAAAGATTGATTAAGAAGCACAATATGTAGAAAAAATTTATTAAGAAAACAATCAATTAAAAAAGATTGATTAAGAAGCACAATATGTAGAAAAAATTTATTAAGAAGCCAATCAAGTAGAAAAGATTAATTAAGAAGCACAACATATAGATAAAATATATAAGAAACACATTAAGTAACAAAATATGCTTAAGGAGCAAAAGTAATGGGAAAGAATTATTTAGAAGCGTAATACGTAAAAGAAAATTATTTGGAAACCCAGTATATAAAAATGAATATATAAGAAGCACAATATCTAGAAAATAATGATAGGGAAGCACAGTTTTTAGAAAAGAATGGTTAAGAAGAGCAAAATGTTGAAAAAGAAAATTACAAAGAAACACCATATGTAGATAATAATAACTAAGAAGCACAAATTGTAGAAAAATTGACAAGGAAGCATAATATACTGAAATTAATGTTTAACAAACACTTCATCTAATTCCAAGCATTTCATTTACCTCTTCTTTCTCTTACGTATGCATCTTTTGGGATATGTCATTGCTACTACTCCTTATATAATTCCCAAGCATCTTTCTTTTGAAGACATTCATCATTTGCTTTAGTACATTCAGCACTTTCTTTACTTTTTAACCGCTTGCATCACTCTTCATTCCACCACTCACTGTTATCATTCACTCTTACTTCCCTGCTTTAGCACCCACATGCTTCTGCACTTTGCTGCTAACAATTGCTTTACTTCATTTTGCTTCAGATTTATTCAGTTTTCCACAGCATTACATTCAACTGATTTGCGGCATTTAACATACCTCCTTATTACCTTGTTCACTTTAACTTCTTTCATTCTTAATTTTACCCACTTCCTTCCACATCCTTTCCTCTCCATCCAAGTCCACTTCAACTTAATTTTACATAGAACAACACAATGATCCGATGATCAGTTCTAAAACCCTCACTGATTTAACGTCAATACATGCTTCAACATCTCCTTTATACTTCAACACAAAGATCAGTAAGCGCTTTTCCTTTAGATACCACCATCTCTGCACCAACTCTAGTGCTTACATGGATGCTGCTTTGTGTTTAAGAAAGTGTCACTTTACATACACATGCCTCTACCACCCTCTGGGAAAAATGTGAAATCACCTTCAAGGTGAATTTAAAAAACAAACCACCCTATTACCTTTATCCTTTTTGATCACATATAAATATACTATATATTTATAAAAAATACTTTTCCATACCTATATATATATACCTTATGTCACCACTTGCATAACCCTTGCGCATATACCATATTTTACATGTTTCCCTCTTGAACAAAATGTTTCTTGCTCAACTGATAGAGCACTATTAATGTCACTATTGTTATTTTATTGCTTATATGAAGATAGAAATGCCAAAAGTTTTCATTATTCATGTATGATTCTTAAGCAACATCTTATTTAAAAACGCTAGAGTGCAAATCTTCACGGAGCATTAGGAATAATAATTGATGCCCCAAAAAAGACCCAAAGTATTATAATGTTTCAAAGTATCATAATGTTTCAACAGTTGCTCCAGGACATTAATTGATGCACTACTAATAATATTAGGCTTCTGTCATACCTACCTGAGTGTCTCGCAAAAGGGTACATGCTTGACTTTCAATGAATTATTGCTGTAATACAGTTTCAAGATGGAAGAATGAGGTTGATCTCAATCGAAAGTTAAGAAAATGAAACATTACTAATTTTATCAGACTTAATTATATTTAACAAAATTTTGTTTGTAGATTCAATAATCCACTATAGCACTTTTCAATAGCAAATATGTTGGTTCCTTATTTGTTGACACTTTATTTTATCCATCATAATATTTTAAAGAAATATATTTCATCATTTTCCCGAATTGTCACCTATTAAAGATAATGTCACTGAGGAAGAGATTCAAAACTTCAGTTGTCACTTTAATGATCTTAAAATGAATAGGGAAAAACAATTGTGATATATTATACTTAAATATGCATAACTGGGTGAGAAACTCTTTTACTTCAAAAACTGCTGCGACTGATGTAACATGTTAACTATTAGAACTAGAATATGTTGTTGAAGAAAGTTGAATTTTCAATTGTGGCTGATACCTAGAACTCTTTACAAAATTATAAAATTTTGGGATTTATTTCCAAACTTGGAAAAAGATGGTTAAATATATACTCTGCTGCTTTTACCTACTTCATATCTAGTGCTTTGAATTATATTGTCACCATAGAGAGAAATTCTTTGAAAATCACTAAGAGATCTGACCTTGCTTTATAAAAAAATTAAACCACTTCCAATGTTAGTATCCCAGCATGAGGCTTAAGGTTATTGTTATTATTATTATTATTTTCATACACAGTAGCTTATATATTTTTGCATTTCAGTTTTGGAGGGCGTACAGAAATTTGCCCCTGTAAAACTTACAAAAGTGAATGGAGAGCCTAAAATTAAATTTGAAAAAAATAAAATTGTTCCTATATTTTGAGATTCTTATTATTATTATTATTATTATTATTATAATTATAATTATAATTATAATTATACATATTATAATTATTATTATTATTATTATTATTATTATTATTATTATTATTATTATTTAATAATTATAATAATTATAATAATTATAATAATTTATAATTATTATAATTATAATTATTATAATTATTATAATTATTATAATTATTATAATTATTATAATTATTATATTTATTATAATTATTATAATTATTATAATTATAATTGTTAATATATTTTATCTTCACTTTTAGGCCTTATAAGTAGTAAGAGTTTCAGTTTATTATTATTATTATTATTATTATTATTATTATTATTATTATTATTATTATTATTATTATTATTATTATTATTATAATTATTATAATATTATAATTATTATAATTATAATTATTATTATTATTATTATTATTATTATTACTATTGTGTGTGTTTATTATTATTATTATTATTATTATTATTATTATTATTATTATTATTATTTTCTTTATTTATCCTCCCTACAAGTCCCCACACTTTGGGGTTGAGTTCATAACATGCATAGAAGCAGAATAAATAGTTAAGTAGAAGAGCATGATGTAAGTCGAAAGCCCAGCCCCACACCCACACACTCTCCTCACATATCCTTAAGTTCGAGCCTGTCACAGCCAAATATCCACTCTAGGACCTCCCAACACCGCGATGGACCCCTATTGTAGCATATCTTCAATATGAAATTATTTTTATTTGTGGGAGCAAGAAAATTGCATCTTTAAATTTGGTAACTGGAGTTCAATAAAATTCCTTATTACAGTACATACTTTTGATGCTGAAATTTCACTTGACCTACAGTGAGTTAACATGTTAAGTAAGGAATTATTTAGAATACAAGAGGCATAAGGAATTGGTAGTGCCTTCGTTAGATATCACTTTGGTTAGAAAAATATGATTAAAGATTTAATTTACATAAAGGGAATTTAGCGCTTTATGTATAATCCATACTGCAATCAACTCGTTTAACACAAATAACATTTGAACGAAATCAATAATAAAGAATTTCAATAATATTGAAAGAATAGTAAAAGTATCATGATTCATGATGTATGTTTGCAGCTGAGAAAATGCTTGAATTCTTTAATAATTGTCGTTGCTGTTTAGACAAGAACCTTATACCGATAAGGGAAATTGCAGAGATTTGAGACATTGTGAATTTGAATGCATGAGTTCCATATATTATAGATGTGAATGCATATGTAAGATTAACATAATAGTGGATGAGTATTTCTGGTTGATAGGATTGAAAACGTTGAAGATTTTTTTTTTATTGGGAACTGTATATGTAGGTGTGACATTACTTCCCTGTCACCTATTATCAGTTAGATGTAATGAACCTTTTCTGTAAACAGTAAAATGATATGTTTCTATTTGTCTATATCTATTATCAAACTTTGTAATTAAAGTTAGGCATTATTCTCTCATAATTTGAAAAAACAAATAAAAAATCCTATTTTCAGCGTGTGGCCTAAATGTTCACAAGAGATGTCAAAAAAATGTCGCTAATAACTGTGGAATTGACATCAAACAATTATCTTCAATATTATCGGGAATGGGAATTAGTCCACACAACCTTCCAAAGAAAAAAGTATGTACTATATGAGTATTTATTATTGGCAGTATAAGATGCTCAAATTTTTTTAATACCTTATTATTTATTATTATTATTATTATAATTATATTTTAATATTATTATTATTATTATTATTATTATTATTATTATTATTATTATTATTATTATTATTATTATTATTATTATTATTATTATTTATAATAATTATTATTATTAGACCCCAATTCCACGGGCCGAAATTCCCTCAGCAAGTATTAATGTGCCTGGAAGGATTGGTGATGATGAATCTGGAGCAAATTCTGATAGGGAAGAAGAACTTATGTTAAGAATTGCGGCCCAAAATGCAATGCAAGAAAACTTAGACAAAATGATGCCAAAAGAAATTCCTACCATAACCCAAAAATGTAAATAAAAATAAATCATTTAGTGCCTCAGAATAATATATTTGCATTTTAACATTTTCTTAATCATGTATTTAATATTATTTCATTTGACATTTGCCACAAAAAAAATCTATTTTCTTATAATTAAAATAATGTCTCGGGAACTATGTTTTCCTATCAAGTGCTGAAAAGTTGGTTTAATAATAATTTTGTTGATCTGTTGCAGCTCGAGCAACTGATGTTGGACCAGAAACTGATACTGGAGTTCGAAAACTTGGATTAGAAGATTTTAATTTTATTAAAGTTTTAGGTAATTTTGAAAGTTGCAAAAGAATATTTGCTTTCTCTTAATGAAGAAATAAGTATGGCATGTGTTAGAAACAATGTAAAATGAAAAGACAAAGCAATTGTAATTCCTTTTCTTGATGAATTTTCAAACCAGTTGGAGAGGGAGTTTGCAAGTCATAAATTATTACTTACTAATCCTAGTAAAGTGATTCCATTAAAATCTATTAAAAACTTTACGAAACTTGTAAATAAATTTGATCAATATAGTCAGTTTCATTTGGACTTAAAAATTTTATCATCTATTTTACTCACAAAGGCTTAAAAACACTTTCTCAATTCGTTACGGGAGGAAAGACTAACAGAACTGGCTTTAATTAATAAGTGTTCATCATTGCTACGCATCATAAATATAGGAAGTTATTAATCATTTTGCTAAGAGAGCAAGAAGAAGAATTTTTTATAAATATAATATGAAACAAGCATATTTATTTTATTTTGAAATTGCTTTCAAATATTATTTTATTCAATTTTATTCAAGTTTATATATATATATATATATATATATATTTCAATACCTCCCCACCCCCAAAAAAATTGAAGGGCGGCACGAAACGCTAAAGCGTTTCAATGATAAATGCGAAACGGTTAAACACCCAAAATTCCAAACTGAAACCATACTG
>JABUQX010035771.1:20000-32664 GCA_015478945.1 Trachelipus rathkii | reverse complement strand
TAGAAGGATTAGAGGTTAGGAAAATGTCTAGAATGTTAGGTTCATCTCCAGACGATCAAGGATACGAGTAGGGAGCTGTACCGACTGCTCGAGATCATTCTGGATAGAAATGCGGAAGGCATGTCTACCAACTGTATCTTGAGAATTAGAAGAAAGCCATTTTTGGCTGATGAACATTGAATACATCAAGATTGATGATTTCAGAGAAAGGTGAAGAAGAGAGAATGTTTTCTAATCTAGAGTTTAAGTAGTCGAAGAATTTATTATACTTAGTTAAGTTATGAAACAGAAGAGATATATTTAGTAGTAGATTGACAGGATAGCTTAAGCCACAAAGTAGAAAATTTAGAAGACTCCAAATCAAAGACACGAGAACAAGCAACATCATTGCTCACATAGGCAAAACAATCGCCTTTACCTGAAAAATGAAGATATAGACAATAAGAGTGAACAGAGTAGTGTTTTCTGTCAGAACACTTAAGAACCTGCGTTTCGGTTAAGAATAACAAATGAGGTTTAGAGAAGTTTAAGCAAGGTGAAAATTAATGTTAAGGTCACCAAAGTTGAAGAAATTAATGAAGAAAGAAGATCGGGAATCAAAACAGACTGAAAATTCCTTGACGGCACCAACCCCACCAGCGGAAGCCGTCAGCTCCCAAGTGCTGTTATATATATATATATATATATACTATTATAATAATATATATATACTATATATAATATAAATATATATATATATATATATATATATAATATACTATATATATATATATATATTATATATATTAAAAGGCAAAGTTAAAGATACATTTAATAATAGTATATCTATATAGAGTAGAAATTTAGCACAAATGTTTATATAATATATATATAATATTATATATATATATATATGTATATATACCGTTACCGTGGGGGCAATCGATAGTGTGACAGAGTCGCAGGCAAGGGAAGGGGCTAAGGTTTGATCCCTCGTCCGAATCTTAGGTAGTAATTATCTAGAATAGTTCCCTCCTAGAATATGGCAATGCTCGTGAAGTTCTGATATATATATATATATATATTAATAATATTATATATATATATTATATTATATATATATATATATATATTATATATATATATATATATATATATATATATATATATATATCAAGCTTGCTGCAGGTTTGCTACAAGTTTGATTTAGAAGTTTGCCAGGTCGCAATTTAATATCAATGTTTATAAAAATTGCGGTCAACATGAAAGCTTGATGCAAGTTTGATGCAAGTTTTTTTTAACATGTTTGCCTCCTCATTTTAATATCAAAGCTTACCAAACTTGCAGCAAAGGTACATGTTTTATGGGAAGGAGGAGTTATGTCCGATATAGGTATTAATAACAGGAGGTCTATTCTATATTTGTCTGTTTGTAACATTCTAACTTTTTTATGTAATTACCTTTTTTTAATCCTATAAATCACGCTATTTGTAATTAAAATGTATTTTGTATAAATATTTACCATTCCTTTCGATCACAACAGGATGACATTAAAATTTAATAAGCTAGAATTACACTTACACATATTAATTAACAATTATGATTTTATAAAAATGTTAAACTTTTCAATATAATTAAATTTTTCTGTTTAATATGTCTCTACTCCCTCCACTTAATTAAATGTAAAAAAAAAATATATAATGTAAAAATCAAATAACTATTTTTAAAAAAATTCATTTTTCAAGTCTTTCAAATAAAAGATTTCATTTGTTAGAGAGTGCTTAAACATTTATAGAATTTAAATAAAAAATATCGATGATTCACCGAAAAAAAAGTATTAATGTATCGATATATCGGCTTATAATCTATCATCGATCTTTTCGATAGTTTCAGAAAAATCTATCAATATTGATTACATATCGGTACTCTTTCGGCATCCATAGTTTTATAGAATATAGTCTGCAAGTACTTTATTGTAGTATTGTAATTTATGTATATATATATATATATATATATATATATATATATTATATATATATATATATATATATATATATATATATATATATATATATATTGTAAGATATATACAATATATATTTGTATATATCTATATATATATATATATATATATATATAATATATATATTATATATATATATATATATATATATATATATATATATATATATATATATATATATATATATATATATATATATATTAATATGTATATATATATATATATATATATATATATATATATATATACATATATTATGGTGTAACAGATTGAAATGGCGCCACTTCATATCCGGGTACATTGATGGAAAATAGAAGCAAATTACTCTACACATGTATGTTCGTTAACCTTTCGTTACGAAGATACAGATCACACCAGTAAACTGTATAAGTTAAATATTGTAACACCTGCAAATTAACGTACAAGACGCGAGATATGGAGGATTGGATTTAGTGCATGGGAAACGATAATCAACGAAATTGTACCTACGAGAATGAGTCAAGCGATAACCTATCGCAGGGTTAGTTTACCAATATACAAGTGTGACGTCTCCACCGCTCATATTGCCTTAATACTGTCGTGTCATAATATTCGTGTATCATAATATTACATACGTTTTACGATGACCTAAACGTATTCCAACAGGGAGTATGCTGATATTGTGTGCGTGTACGGATTGTGTGACGGGAATGCAAGTGTGGAACGGAGTGCATATGCCGTGCGGTATCCAACGAGACTTGCCGCATAGGTCTGCTTACACGAGGATGTATCTGCAAGACTGCAACTATGTGATAATGGTACATTTAGACCGACTAGCATTGCGGATGGAGTTTATGCGGTTCTTCGCAACCTCCATCGTGCCCATTACATTCTCCGGTATTTTGACGTAACCCCGTCATCGAGTGTACGTAGAGCGACGGCCGAACTTGCTGCTCCACGCTCAGCAATATGGAGAACACTAGCGGCGGATGGATGAAAGCATATTACTTGCAACGTGTGCAGCATTTACTACCCACAGACTTCTGTGAATGATTCATTGGGCAGTGTAATACGAACAGACGTTTCCCAGAGTCGGTGCTGTGGACGGACGAAGCCATCTTCAGTAGACGTGGCACTCATAACCAGAGGAACAATCACGTGTGGACGTAGGAAAATTCTCATGCAATCAGGGAGCACCATTACCAGCACGAATTTAAATGCAATGTGTGCCTGGGATAAAGAAAACTACTGGTCACAATCTAAATCGGCTCCTATTTCTTACCTGACAAAGCTCCTGACGCCACATGCCCAACACCTACCTTCCAAATATTAACTTCGAAAACTATGGCCGACTTCCCAACAAGTGCTCCTTAAGGATGTACCCGTGTTAAATCTACGTCATATGTGGTTTCAGTTTAATGGCTGCCCAGCTCACTTTGCCAGAGACACACGCACCTGGATTAATACTAACTACTCTTTACAATGGATAGGTCGGGGAGACACTGTTGGCTGGCTTCCACGTTCGTCGGACATCACACCATTGGACTTCTTTGCCTGAAGCGCAAACAAAGATGTCGTATCTTCCACCCTAGTCATTGACGTTCGGGAACTGCAGGAAAGAATCGGGCAAGCGTGTGCGCACATAACAGCAGATGAAAACCGTATTCACAGTCTACTCTTTACACCTGTGGTCACCTACAAGTGATAGTAAGTACGACTAACACTAGGTAGTAGCGATCATTTTCAATGTATACTCCTTATAAATTTGTAACGAAAGTGCACATTTTCCACACCTATTTTGTGTTCGTCATTAAGAATGAACTCTCTAACCTTTCCGATTCCGACCTATGTTGATATAACTTTTTTTCTTCAAATGACTTACGTAATACACCCTTGAAGTTTGGCACATTCCTCCCGGGACACCCTATATATATATATATATATATATATATATATATAATATATATATATATATATATATTGTATTAGTAATAATATAATTATATATAATAGTATATATATATAATATATATATACATATACATTATATATATATATATCTCACGTTATTCCTACTCAAGGTATTTATATATAAATAATATATATATAATATACTATATAATATATATAATATATATATATAATATATAGATAATATATATTATAATATATATATATATATAATATATATCATTCATAATATTCCATTTTTATAATTCATACATTATTTATCTTTTTATATATATATATAATATATATATTATAATATATATATATAATATATATAATATATATAATATATATATAATATATATTATATATATATATAATATATAATAATATAATATATATGTGTGTGTGTGTGTGTGTGTTGATTGAGGATGTAAGCGCTATCAGAAACGATGAGATTATTCCCAATTAGGCAATGAGCTATTAATGAATATCCAGTTGTAGTTCTGGGCTTAATGGTTAATCCTTTTCGCACTTCATTTTCACATCCTTCCTACATATTCCTACATATTCTTTAGGTTTGGCCAGTAGGCACCTTTTGTTTTACACATCATACACACTATTGAACAACTATACACTCTTTTTAAAACTTTTACGAAAAAAATTCGCAAATAAATTAGCATCGCATCTGAGAAGCTATGAGCAGCTTCCAAAAATAACCTCTCCTTTACTCCTCCCCATTGTAGCCTCCTGTGGTGATGTTAGGGGGTTGGTGCGGCGGCGGGATTGCCGGGTAGTTCTATTACATAGTATTCTTTCTTTATTAATTTCTGCAACATTCTCGATCTTTATTCTAATTTCTACTTTGTGCATCACCTATTTTTCTTACAGATACTCAGTTGTGTGAGTGTACTTTGTTTTTTCAGCCACAGTCGGTTTTTGTGTTTATATATATATATATATATATATATAATATATATACTACACAGATGTCTTGTATCATATAAATACTTAAACTCTTATTTATATATAATATAATATATATAATATATATATATATATATATATATATATACAGTATGTTTATATATATATATATATATATATATATATATATATATATAATATATAATATAATATAATATATACTATAATATAATATATATATATATATATTACACTACACAGGGTGTCCCAGATTGAAACGGCGTCAAAAATATTTCTGATTCGAAGTTTTTTAATTTTCTTGAAAGCTTAGATTTAATTGCTATCTTCGATTATATCACCTGTTCTGTATATCTGCCTGATAACTAAATTGAACTATTCTAAATATTTAACTATGTAAATTTCAAAGTAGGGCACATTGTTTCGTCTTCTCTTGTTTCTGGAATCACCATTCTTTGTGATTGCAATGTTTACCACTGCCATTGACACTATTTTTCAAGATACATCTGACAAACCCCATTATAATTTCCTTTTCCAAGATGATCTGGAACAAATAGTGCAGCTTCCTACCTGTATCCTTGATCGTCGTAAAGATGAGTCCATCAGACTATTTCGTAAGTTCTATTCCTCCATATACTAGTGAGCTCTTTCCACCTTTCTACGCCCTCTCATCACGTTCAAATAGCTATACCGTATTCCACTACCTCAAGTCTTCAGCAGGAAGCCCCAGGTGGTTTTAATCAAAGTTTTAGCATAGGGCACTTTTATGTCGAGTTGTGTTTCGTTAATAGTTGGGTTGAGGTGTGCTATATTTTAGGTTTAATTATATTTCAATATTTATTTTTATTTATTTGCCTATTCGTTTACTTGTCAATGCTAAATTTGGTCTGTCCCTCCTTGAAAAGAACTCTGCCGGCAAGTGGTGGTTAACCGTAAAAATAATTAATTATTATTATTATTATTATTATTATTATTATTATTATTATTATTATTATTATTATTATTATTATTATTATTATTATTATTATTATTATTATTATTATTATTATTATTATTATTATTATTATTATTATTATTATTATTATTATTATTATTATCATTATTATATATTGTTATTATTATTATTATTTTTGCCATTAAATTTCATATTATAATAAATCATTATTTTTTTTGTTTGTGTTTTTGTTTTTGCCAATTATTTATATTTTTACATGTCCATAATTGAAGAGACACAATTAAGTCATATACAACTTCGTTAAAATGTTTATTACATCAAATTCATCAAAAAATATACATTCATTTGATGGAAAAAAAAAAAAAATTATCATTAGAGTATGCTTAAATAATCGCAGGTTTGTGTACCGAAAATAATCACTTCAAAATATACACCTATTTTGAAAAAAAAAAAAAAAAAAAATTCAGCAACAAATTGGAAACTGGATTGATCAGGTTTGTTTCTTCCTCTTTTGTTGTTGTTGTTGTTGTTGTTGTTGTGTTGTGTGTTGTGTTTTGTTTGATTGTCTGTTTGTGTGTTGTCGTTGGTTTTAATTAATTAATATTATTATTTTATTATTATTATTATTATTATTATATTATTATATATTATTATTATATTTTATTTTATTAATATTATTATTATTATTTTATTATATTATTATTATTTATTTATATTATTTATTTATATATATATATATTATATATATATATATAATATTAATATATATATATAATATATAAGATATATATATAATATTATATAGTATATTATATATATATATATAATATATATATATATATATATATATATAAATAACATTAAAAATGCTGAGAGATAATAATGGTTCAGGACATAATAATTGAGTGGTTCCCAACCAGGGTGTCGCGAATAGTGGTCAAGAGTGCAGCAAGATTTTTAATTATTTTGTACTGACTCTATGTCATTATAAACACAAAACATTTTAATTAGTATTGCTTCATAATCAAATTAACTACTTCAACAGAGATGTAATAATTATGTGAAGTATTGTGAAAAAAAATGAAATGTTATTAAAAGCCACTAAATGTAATAAATCTTATGAAATAAAGTTTTTATTTTTAGTTTTAAATGGTGTTTATCTATAGTAATTAATAATATATACATAATATATAATAAATAATAGATACGTTTCTATAAGTTGCTGGAACGATAAAAAGGAATCATACTACTTATTTTTTAATGTTTTGAGGCACAGGATGAGAGCATTAAAATTCTTTTTACACAAAAGACAATGTTTGATTGAAAACTCCATTTATTACATCTGTATAAAACCTACTACAATCAGCCTTACTGAAGAAGAAGAATAAAATAACATACGTTATGATGTCACTCTGAAATTAAAGCATAAAGAGGTAGCTCTTGACAAATTCTGGATTGATATTAACAATAAACATCAGCATATTGCAAAAAATGATTCTGTTGATCATATGCAGTTCTCTTCATCTTGCAAGTGCGAGTTGGGCCCCAAGGTTATTCAAATTATTGCAAATTGATTCTGTTGATCATATGCAGTTCTCTTCATCTTGCAATTGCGAGTTGCAATTTTCTGCGCTCACAAGCATAAAAGCTAGCAAAGGAGAAAGATTACGAACGATTGAAGAGGAATTGAGAGAATATTTGACCAATATCGCACCAGATATTAGAAGATATGTGAATGCATCAAGGTCAAGGATCTCATTAAAATATTACATGCTACAGGCTAGTTTTATTTATTTATTTCATAGTGATTATATTTTCTGTATATGTTACAGTATTGTGTAATAATTATGGTCTTTTGTTCATTTTCCTCATATATTGTTTCTTTGTTGAACGCTAATCCCTTTATATTTTGAGTGCCTATCAATCCTAGAGCAAATCCAATTTACTTATTATTGTTTCTTTTGTTCTTTATTTTATTAACATATATGATAAATATCAAAGAGTTCTAAAGATGAATAACCGGGTGTGCCTTAAAATAAGTTATCTGACGAAAGTGCCATCACTAATAAAAGGTTGAAAACTTGCAATGTTATTTTAAAAATATTAGTTTAGTTTTTGAACTAGTTAAAAATTAAGCGATCAAATGTCCATAAAATTTAAAAACAAAAAATATTTTCAAAATATTTTTATTCCCGCTTTGGGGGCTGGCCTTTGAGTACTCAGCAATTATGGGATGAGAAAACCGGTAGCTTTAAAAGCTACGCTTGAAAAGTTCTTTTTGGGAACGTGGATGGCATAGTGGATAAGGCAACCGGTTACTGTTAACTCAGCGACGCGGAGTCCAGTGTTTGAATCCCGCTGATGGAGAGTAAAATCTCCTTTGACTCTTTTAAGTCTTAAATGAGTCAAAGGAAATTTTACTTTCCATCAGCGGGATTTGAAACACTGGACTCCGCGTCGCTGAGTTAAACAGCAGCCGATGGTGACCTATATCCAGTAGCTATCCCACTTCCCAAAAAAGAAAGCTTTAAGCGTAGCTTTTAGGGCTCCCAGTTTTCTCATCCCATTATTGCTGAGTACTCAAAGGCCAACATTGCATAATTTGATTGTTATTATAGCAATTAAAATAAAACTATCAAATATTAACACAATTTAAAAATATTGGCTATATATATTACAAATTTCGATACGTCGTTATTCGAAACAATTGTAAATTTTAGGCTTTAAAACACTAAATTTACAGTAAAGTTATGCCTGTGAGAATTAAAAAAAAAAAAATTAGTAAGTCACACGCAATAATATGAAGAATAGAGATAGTTTACTTGCCAGAAAAGAACTCAATTTTTTAAATATTCATTCATATTTAATAGAAATCTGTTTCAAGATACTAATTATTTTATATTTCCACATTTATTTATTTATTTTTGCTTATTTTTTTTATTTATTTATTTTATTAATATAATTTTTATTAACATTTATTTTTAAAATTTTCTTTGATATTTAAAAAAAAACTATTTCAAGATTCTATTTATTTTTTCCCCCCATTTATTTATTTTATTAATATAATTTTTATTAATATGTATTTTATAATTTATTTACTTTGCGTCTATTAATTTAAAAAAAAAATTAAATAAAATAAATAATCATAAATTTTTTTGGGCTACTTCAAAAAACGAAAAAAATATAAGAAAATAATAATATCCTTTCACTTTATTCTCATCAGCCATTAAAAAACGTATCAAAAACCTTTCAAGCAATTTTTTTCTCTTTTTAAAAAAAAACGAAACTTTTGAAAGCGTTTTTGAAAGAACTTTCTTTTGAACGAATTCGTCTTTACTTATTTCTTTATTTCTTTCTTTCTTTGAATTTGTTCGTGCTCTGTTCGGTGTCTTTCCGTTCTTGGATTTGACGTCAATGAGAGAGAAAAAATAATAATAATAATAATAATAATAATAATAATAATAATAATAATAATAATAATAATAATAATAATAATAATAATAATAATAATAATAATAATAAAATATAATTAATTAATTAATTATAATAATAATAATAACTAATAAATAAGTAAATAATAATAGTAAAATAAATAATAATAAGAAATGAATAATAATAATTAATAATAATAATAATAAACATATATAATATAATAATGAATTAAACGAATAATAATTAATATAAATGATAATGAAATAATAATAATAATAATAATAATAAAATAATAATAATAATAATAAATAAATAATATAATAATAATAATAATAATAATAATAATAATAATAATAGCAGCAAGTAGAAGAATAATATGATAAGATTAATAATGGTAAGCAAAAAATGAAAATAATCATTAATTAGTTAAAAATAATAATAATGAATAAATGAATTTATAATAATAATAATAATAATAATAATAATAATAATAATAATAATAATAATAATAATAATAATAATAATAATAATAATAATAATAATAATAATAATAATAATAATAATAATAATAATAATAATATCATCATGATCATCATCATGATCATCATGATCATCATCATGATCATCATCATCATCATCATCATAATCATTATTATTATTATTATTATTAATTTAATTATAATTATTATTATTATTATAAATATTTAATAATATTATTACTTAATATTATTATTAAATAATTATTATTATTTTTAAAAAATTATACTATTATTATTAAATAACTTATATGTTTATATATTATTATTATTATATATTTATTATTTATATATATTAGTATTATTATATTATATTATTATTATATATATATTATTTATTAATATTATTATATTATTATTATTAATTATTATTAATTATTATTATTATTATTATTATTATATTATTATTATTATTATTATTATTATTATTACTTGCATTTTCAAGTTCTTCCAAAGCACAGGACCACTACTAATTCCAATCATTTGTTTGATAGCTTCATCTCACGTCCAGTTCTGCTGTTTAAATCGTCAACTGTTCTGCTCCAAGTTTTCAATGATTTTCTTATCTTCTTTGTTCTCCTCCATGTTTCAATTTCGCTCATTCTTATCTTCTATATGATTCTCTTCCAATTTTCAATGAGTCTACTTACCATCTTATCTTCTTTGTTCTCCTCCATGTTTTCAATGATTTTCTTATCTTCTTTGTTCTCCTCCATGTTTTCAATGATTTTCTTATCTTCTTTGTTCTCCTCCATGTTTTCAATGATTTTCTTATCTTCTTTGTTCTCCTCCATGTTTTCAATGATTTTCTTATCTTCTTTGTTCTCCTCCATGTTTTCAATGGTTTTCTTATCTTCTTTGTTCTCCTCCATGTTTTCAATGATTTTCTTATCTTCTTTGTTCTCCTCCATGTTTTCAATGATTTTCTTATCTTCTTTGTTCTCCTCCATGTTTTCAATGATTTTCTTATCTTCTTTGTTCTCCTCCATGTTTTCAATGGCTTTCTTATCTTCTTTGTTCTCTTCCATGTTTTCAATGATTTTCTTATTTTCTTTGTTCTCCTTTATGTTTCAATGATTTTCTTATCTTCTTTGTTCTCCTCCATGTTTTCAATGATTTTCTTATCTTCTTTGTTCTCCTCCATGTTTTCAATGATTTTCTTATCTTCTTTGTTCTCCTCCATGTTTTCAATGATTTTCTTATCTTCTTTGTTCTCCTCCATGTTTTCAATGATTTTCTTATCTTCTTTGTTCTCCTCCATGTTTTCAATGATTTTCTTATCTTCTTTGTTCTCCTCCATGTTTTCAATGATTTTCTTATCTTCTTTGTTCTCCTCCATGTTTTCAATGATTTTCTTATCTTCTTTGTTCTCCTCCATGTTTTCAATGATTTTCTTATCTTCTTTGTTCTCCTCCATGTTTTCAATGATTTTCTTATCGTTTTTGTCTTCCTTCATGTTTTCAATAGTTTTCTTATGTTCTTTGTTCTCCTCCATGTTACTTTTAATCAAATTTTCCAAATTCACTAACCATGTCCATTCTGCAAGTTTTCGATCAGCGACTACAGTTTCACAGCCATTAACTATTAGGTCTCACATTAATAATGTATAGCCAACTCTCTTGCTTGTTTTTCATTTTGTCTTTTTCTCCCCTTCCTTATTTTTACTTAACTGCTTGAAATATAATTTTATCTTACTAGTTTTTTCCTCTGCACACTTACTTTAGCCATCATCCTTTGCTAATTCTTGCTCCAAAATAAGGAAATTCTGCTACAATTTTCATTTACATTTTCCCAATAATTCATTATCATTAAGTCTTTTGGAATAATTCCACCTTTTGGTTTGAATTTGCAGATATATAGTGCAAATTTTTTCCCATATATTTTTGATATCTTTATATCCTCCACTTTACAAAAATTTAATATTCTAACTGCTATGTCCAGTCTCTATCTTATCCTTAATATAGGCAGGATTCTCCAGATCTTGTAACAGCCAATCTTATCTTTATTCCTATTCATCCTTACCTTCTATGGACTGATAAAGGAATCATTCCACTCCAAATTATGACAATTTATTTAATTTTTTTTTTTTTTTGGAAAGCATTATATATCAATTCCTCTCCTCTACTAACTTGATCTCTTCCTTTTTCCATTTCTCCTTACTTTCGTCCTATTGCCACTATATTTATAACCTTTCTTTCATCAATTTAACCTTAATTCCATCTAAGGCAGATGCTTTTTCCTTTTTCATAGATTTAATCTCTTCTATCACTTCTATTCTTGAAGGGATTCAATTCTCATGTGTAATTCTTCCTTTCTTCACTTATCTTTTTTAACATTATTTCATTTATGCGTTCTCGTATATATATTATATATAATAGAATTATAATATATATAAATATAATAATATATATATATATATAATTATAATATTATATATATTATAGATAGATATAATATATATATATTATATATATATATATATATTATAATATTTAGTATTCCCTGGGTGTGATTACAAGTTAAATTAGATACATTGCAGTGGAAGAATCTGCATATTTGTTAAGGGGATTTTTAATGAGTAAAACTTTATGCTAATAAAAATCGATGAAACTTGAACTATTTTATATTATAATAGATTTGTCAGTGGATTACCTGTATGTGAATAACAAGCCACTAAACACATCACAAGTTCACCGCAATATACGAAGCGTCAAGAAAAATCAAATATATATTATATATTATATATATAATTATAATATATATATAACACATATATATATATATATATTATATACGTATAATAATATATATTATATATATAAATATATATAAATACATATATATATAAAACATATATATATTATT
>JABUQX010035771.1:5000-7500 GCA_015478945.1 Trachelipus rathkii | reverse complement strand
ATATATATATATATATATATATATATATATATATATATATATATATATATATATATATATATATATATATATATATATATATATATATATATATATCAGAGGCGACTCTTACACTGGTGCTACTCGTGCTTAGCACGAGTTATTATTATAGAAACGAACAATCTTCTTCAAATTTCGTAAAGTTATGATAAAATTCTCTTAATATTTTGTGAATTTAGGTCATCTGAAAGAATACAGTACATAATACAAATGAAAGATTATGTAAAATTTAAACAAAAAGTGTAAGAATCATCGCCATTGTTTTTAAACATTTATAAATTGTAACGGCTCGTACCTCTCCAAAAATGCAGAGAGCAAATTTCAAGACGGTATACAATATATATTCGTGAATTTAATTTTTTTACAAGTTGTTTTTTTTCCTACCTAGGAATCTAATAAAACACTCGTTTTATTTAAAAAAAAAAATTAAAATAAACATTTACTTGTTCTTAATGCACATTTCGGATAAAAATAATTAATATATTTAAATTCTAATATTTGAATTTGAAAGAAAAACAATAAGGTACCCATAAAACCAATTATATGCTAAAGAAATAAAGAAAACTGTAAAATATGGATAACTCAAATATCTCATATAAATAATAATTTTTATATATATATATATATATATATATATATATATATATATATATATACAAAGGTGGGCATTAACGCGTTAAAGCGTTAATCCGTTAATTAACTCGTTAATTTTTTCGTTAACTTTTAACGCTTTCGTTAATTTCGAAAAAAAGTAACGGACTATTAACGAGTTAAAATTTTTCCCTACATCCGTTAATCGTTACTTTAATTTACGAGTTTATAAAATATTTTCTTATCAGATTTTAAATTGTATTAGATTCGATTTCAATAACAAACTTTTTTTTCCCAAAATTTCCTAAACGCTCCTCACAATGGCTCAAAATGTGTTTATTCTTACACGGTTATTATCCCGTTTAGAAATGTTTGACGTTTTTCTTTTGCTGTATTCTCATTTCTTATTGGTTCGCTGAAGAAAAAAAGAGATAGTGACTGTTGCCCGTTCAATGAGTCATTAACTTCTTTCGTTAGTTACTTGAACTTGCTTCTTTTGCGACTAGTGAAAAATATAAGAACTAGGCCTCATAAGCGTTGTAATTTATAAAAAATATACATATTTGTATTAAAATTCTAAGTTGACATATCCTATTATTTTTACAATAATATACTACTCGGGTGTCCGTAAAAGAATGTCCCAGTTTCAATGCTTTATTATAACAGCGTAATATACAATATCAACAGCATATCATACATCAAAGTGAAGGTCATTGAACAGAGTTTTTCCTACATATGTTCAATATGTGCCCCCTTCGTTATAGGGGATACATTCAGCCGATAATCCAATTCCTCCCAAACATTGGTTAACAGATCCGGAGTAATGGAAGGAACGGCATGTTCAATTCTGCGTTTCAACTCTGCGTATAATTGGGCAGCCCCATAGGAAGAAATCGCATGGCGTTAAGTCCGGGGACCGGGGGGCCAGATATATAGAGCTCTGTCGTCTGGACCATTATGACCAACCCAACGATCTGGGAGTAAGTCGTTCAACCACGCTCGCACTATTTGACTCCAATGTGGAGGGGCTCCATCTTGCTGCCGTATAAAGTTTACCGCTTCATCCTCTAATAATTGTGGAAAGAGCATTTGTTGTAACATATCGAGATAGGCGACCCCTGTTACGGTTGCTTCTGCGAAAAAGAAAGGTCCATAGACCTGGCGTCGGGATATGGCGCAGAAAAAGTTAACCTTTGGGGAATCACGTTCGTGTTCTACAAGTTCATGCGGATTTTCAGACCCCAGATACGAAAATTATGGGCATTCACCTTACCCCTGAGATGAAAGGTGGACTCATCGCTAAACACTACACGATCTAGAAGGTCATCGTCTCGACCTAGCACTGCACAGGCAAAGGTAAACCGTAGAGCATAGTCGTCGGGCTTTAAAGCATGTACAAACTGCAACCGGTATGCACGCATGTGTAAACGTTTCCTTAACACCTTCCACACCGTCGTTTTTGGCACCTTCAGTTCGTGACTTGCTCTCCGAACGGATTTCTTAGGACTATGAAGGAACGAGGCCCTGATACGGTCCACATCCTGTACAGTCACTTTGGGCCGTCCTGTACTTTTGCCTTTACAAAGACATCCATTAGTTGCAAATTGCCTATACCATCGGCGAATGTTTTTGCCATATGGAGGGTCACATTGGAACCGTAAACGATACGCACGTTGAATCGTAATTACAGATTCACACTTAGCAAATTGTAGGACACAGAAAGCTTTACGCTCAGGACTCGCCATTGTCAGTATGTGGCGCACGCACTAGAGAAGACTACATCTGAATGCGCGCATGCGCGTATGTCGACCTATCAGGAACTCGTTCTGGCGCAAGTGCATATTCGAAACTATGCAACTTACTCTTCACT
>JABUQX010035769.1:0-35000 GCA_015478945.1 Trachelipus rathkii | reverse complement strand
ATTGCACCTCTCTCTCTCTCTCTCTCTCTCTCTCTCTCTACTCTCTCTCTCTCTCTCTCTCTCTTCTCTCTCTCTCTCTCTCTCTCTCCTCTCTCTACAAGCATTCGAATCTGCTCACACCTGCCCTAAGAGCTCTAAACACATTTAAAAAT
The DNA here is from genome assembly GCA_015478945.1 of Trachelipus rathkii. Taxonomy (NCBI): domain Eukaryota; kingdom Metazoa; phylum Arthropoda; class Malacostraca; order Isopoda; family Trachelipodidae; genus Trachelipus; species Trachelipus rathkii. The sequence continues at coordinate 34,848 of JABUQX010035769.1, read as the reverse complement.
GTAACCAAGAAACCCTGTCAACCAAGTTTTATCTCTCTGTTAAGGATAAAAAAAATGAAACTAAAACCACAATAAAGATTTTTTTTCTTCTTCTTTGGATTTGGCTTCTGGATGCATGACTTAAAACATCTACGAATGTTGATGTTTATGTCGATGTTGATGTTGTTGATGATGATGTTGATGTTGATGATGTTGATGTCGATGTTGATGTTGGTGTTGATGTCTGATTACAGATTTGGAGAACTTGCATGCTGACTGATTTTGAGGATACGGATGTCCATTTTTTTTAATATTTAAAGGATGCGTGAGTGGATACGGATGTTTCAGAAATCTTGTGAGTACGTATGCCACTTTGTCATTTGCACGGAATTCACTCTAAAAGTATTTTATTATCTTTAACGCGTTTATTTTAGAGATCGTCACCAATGTGTTATTAACGCCTATAATAGCACACACAATCACAAATACACCTACACATACACAGTCACACCTACACACACATACTCACACTCACACATACAACTATACACGCGCACCCCCCCCTAAAGTAGAAGGTTAAAATGAAAATAATGCAAATTTTTTTATTCTACCGTGGCTCAAAGGTAGCGCGAATGAGTTGCGAGGTATTGGACCAGGGTTTGATCCTCCGTCCGGATCCTAGGTAGCAATTACCTAGAGTAGTTCCCCTCTTAGAATTGGGCTATGTTTGTGAGGTGTGAAAAAATGGTATGTGCTTAAAATGGAAATAACACTTAAATGATATGTGTTATATGCGTTAATAACACATTGGCGAAATAAACGCGTTAAAGCGGATAAAACTATTTAAAGTGAAGGGTTTTTTACTTTTCCATACAAGTGACAAAGTGACATATGTCACGTTACTCATCGGATTTCTGAAACATCCATATCTATCCATTCAAGTATCTTTTAAGCGTTAAAAAGTGGACATCTGTATCCGTAATACCAGTCAGTATGCAAGCAATCCTAATCTCTAATCAGAAATCAACATTCGCGGATGCCTTATTTTGTGTGTGTGTGTGTGTGTAGGTGTATGGTGTGTGTGTGTAGGTGCGTGTGTGTGTGAGTATGCTTGTGAATGTGTGTGTATGTGTGTGGTAATGTTTGTGTATGTATGTTTGTGAGTGTGTGTATGTGTGTGGTCGTCAGGTAAATAAATAGAATGTAGCAATAGCATATGAATTTGTGAAAGTAAGGTTTGTGTATGGGTTGTGTATGTTGTGTGTCACAAATGCTGTGGGTGATGTATGTGATGTGTGGTGTTGTGTGTGTGTGTGTGTGTGTTGTGGTGTGCTGAGTGTGCGTTGCGTGTGTGTGTGTTTGTGTTATTGCTACTACTTTAATCAGAAGTTTAATAGTAGTGGTAAGGTTATTACGTTTTATTTTGATTTTATGTTATATATATATTATTATAATTATAATTTAATAAATTCCAGTTTTTCTATTATTTCTTTTTTTTTATTATTAATCTTTTTATTTTTATTTTACTCTGTAATAACTCTTCCATGTCAATATAACTTAAATTAAAAAATCCTTTAAAAAAAAAACAAAATTAAAATAGAAATTAAGGTAAAATTTCTATAATTTTATATCACGAATTCTCGAAAAAAAAAAAAAAAAAAAAATTATATTCCCCCAAAAGAAACAAATTACTCTTAAAACATTTACATACCCCCCCCCTAAAAAAAAAAGATATTACCCATAAAAACAATTCAAGTAGATAATTGATCTTAATTCTCTGAATCGTTTATATGATGAACGATCTATCAAAGAGTTAACGCCCAAATCAACCCAACAATTTAATAGGATTCAAATCTACTTCTCAAAATCGTATTCAACTCCTTTTATATAAATTTTATAAAGCGAACGAGCAAACGATTTGATTTCTTTAAAACCTTATAACAACAACATACGAAGAATTTGGAACAAGGAGAAAATGTATGAAGGCGTTTTTATAAACTCTTAAAAGGGTAGGTGCTGTTATTATTTATTATTATCTATTATATTATTATATTTTATTATTAATATAATAACTTAACATTATTATTTTATTAATATTATATTATATTATTATTATCCATTAATATTATTATAATATATTTAAGATAGATTTAAGGTTTTGGTTTTCACAGAAGTATATTATATTATAGGGGGGGGCCCCTACTATATATTATAATATATTATATATACTATCATCTAATATATATAACTAATACTATATAGTATATTTACTATACATTATATAATACTAATAATATAACTAATACATAAATATAACTAAATATATATAATATTAGATATTTTACGGAAATAATGTATTTGTTGTTATTCTGTGTTTATAATAATTTTTGTTTTAGTTTTCAGTGTTTACGTATTCCTATCTTCTTTTTCTCTTCCAATGCTCATTCAAGTGGAAGAATAGCCTCGTGAGTTCCATCAAGTAGACTCATAAATACAGTTCTATTGAGAGCCAGTATACCACTGGCACATTTTAGTAATCTTTTCGAGTGACCTTGGAGGGAGCATTAAAGCAAAGTTTTCTTGGGACGTGTGACTGAATGTTATCTATGGGACAATGCCTTCCATTCATGTGTTGAAGGTAAACACCTTTAAGTATTAATCTAATCTCATGCACACGATAAGGCGATACTCAATGCATAGAAATTGTCAAACACAATGACACTCACAAGAAATTTCAAAAGATTCAAACAGACTCACAAAAACACATAAGTACATAAAAATATCAACAAAGACACATAAAGTTAAAAAAAATACAAGCAAATACTCAAAAGACTTAGAAAAATAAACAAATACACAGAAATACTACCAAAGACTCCTAAAGACTCAGAAACACCAGTCAAGGCTCACAAGGACTCAGAAATACTATCAAAGACTCAGAAATACCTACAAAGACTCAGAAATACCAACACAAGATTCACAAATATCACAAGAAATACCATCCATAGATTCATAAAAAGCTAAAAAATACCAATAAATTCTCACAAAGACTCAATAATACCTTCAAAGACTCAGAAATGTTCTTCTTAAGAATTGGAACAGCTTAGCGGGACAAACAAAGACTCACAAACAAAGACTCACAAATAAAGACTCACAAACAAAGACTCACAAACCCTTGCTATAAGACTCCCAGTGACTTATATATAGCAATTCACAAATCTCTATAAATGATCACACGATCCCAAAGTATCCTCACAACCAGCAAAGATTCTCAGAATCATCACAACAATTAAAAATATCCTCACAGTTTCTCAATAATCCTCAAGTCAACCAAAAAAAAATTCTCACAAAGAAACTAGAATTCGTTAAACAACCCAAAAATTCCCAAGAAGTCAAATATTCTCATAACAATCCAAAAACTCTCACTCACAACAAAAAATGCTAACAGCAATTTAAAACCCCGAAAGACGACTAAAAAAAATAACAAAAAGCAATTCAAAAAATCCTCACAATGACCTACTATCTCCACATAATTAAAACCAAAAATCCAAAAAAGATTCTACCAATATGCAATTGCAATCTATAATAAAAAACCCTTATATACTTGCCCAATGCAACTCATAATGACTTGTAAGGACCAAGTCATTTGAATTCATTTGTATATATTAAGCAAAGAAGTCTTGTTTTATAAATATAAATAAAGGTTTATTTATTTTATTTTATAAATTAAATACATTATTTCTTTTTAGCTTAATGCCATAGGTTAATTTAATGTTTTTGTGCAAAAGAATACATTGCATTATATATATATATATATACTATATATAATATATATATATATATTATATACTATATAATATATAATATATAATATATAATAATATAAATATATATAATACTATATAATATGTACTAATAATACATAATAATATAATATATATATATATATAATACTTATACAGTATATATATAATATTACTAGCAATAAAAAAAAATATATATATATATATTATACTATCATATAATATATGTTTACCTTAAGAATTAGTTTAGTATAATATAAATATAATATATATAATCAATATGTCAATAATATAACTAATATAATAAAATAACTATAATATATAATATATATAATATTAATAATACTAATAAAATATATATATAGATATATACTGAATTATAATATATATATATATATACATATATATACTAAATATACTATATACTATATCAATATATAAATAATATTTATATAACTTTATATATTAACTAATATATACTATACCTATATATATCTATATCATAATATATATATAAATATACCGTATAATATACTATCAAAGTATATATAATATATACAAATAATATATAATATATATATATAATATAATACCCTATAATATTACATTAATAATATATATAATATACTATAATCATATTTCCTAACTATATACTAATATATATACATAAACTTAAATAATATATATACTTAATAACCATATATATATATAATACTATATATATATATTTACATAAATTATAATACATAACTAATATAATATACTATATATATATAAAGTATAATAATATATATATATATATATCTAATATAACTACTATAATATTATATATACCTAATAATATACATAATACTATACTACAATATACTAAAACATATATATATATATAAATAATACCAATATATATATATATATAATATATATATATTAATTATATAATATATATACCTATACTTAATATAATATATATAAAATATTTAATACATAATATATATATATATCATATATAATAATCAAAATATATATATACTATATATATATATATAAATATAAATATATAATTATATATATATAAATACACATATAATATATATAATAACATAAATATTAAATACTATACATAATATAATAATATACTAATATACTATACTAAATATAATACTATTATATAAATATAATATAATACTATATATTACATATATATATATAAAATACTAATACAATAATAATATATATAACTATAATTATATATATAATAATTAATAATATATAATTATTATATAATATATACTATACTATATATACATACCTATATATATAGAGATATATAAACATACATAAATATATACTATATAGTATATATATTCTTACAAAAGATAGAGCGGTCATTGAAAATAACCACCTTTCAATAGAAGAATATTAGTGTTGAAGAGAGTGAGCGTTGTCACATTTAAAATTGGCTAGTTTCTTCCCGCCGAGCCTGCTTATTATTCTTTAGTGGTGCTAAGCAGCCTACCCGCCACACAGCACGACCACAAAATATAAAATATATTATAAATATATATAATATATATATATATCATATATATATATATAATATAATATATATATATAGTATTAATATAATAATAAATATATATATACATTAACTAAATATTATATATACTAGATATAATATTAACTATATATAAATAAATAAACATAATGCCAACAGGCAAAACTGATAGAAAAATATCAAACCGTCCTCCTAGATCGTGTCCCAACTAACTACACCTATCACCTCAGAACAACTGGAAATCACAAACCTAAAAAGTGATCTGTGGAGGAGGCCGATGCGCGGCGGACCAGAGGTTACACTGAGCGAAGGTGTTGAGTCCACCTCTGATGAGACGGCTGCGTAAGGCGGAGCGAGAAAGTAAGAACAGGTAAGGTAGATATATATTATACTATATATATATATATATATATATATATAATATATATATAATATTATAATATATATATATATAATATATTAATATATAGATCAATAATAATATATATAGTATAGTAATATAATATATATAATATATATATAGATATATAATATATATATATATATATATATAATAATATAATAATATATATAATACTATATATATATAATATATATAATATATATAAAAGAGGAAAAGAGTGGTAAAGAATTCAATATTCATGCTAAAAAAATTTTAAAAAAATGTAATAAAAAGAAAAAGTACAAAATTTGAAGAAAATCTTTCGAAATTTAAAAATAAAAATAAAAAAATAAAAACATATTTTGCACAAATAAATTTTTTTCGATTGATTTTGAGAATAAAAAAACTTATGAAATTCGCTTATTGTGTTTAGAGATTAAAATAAAAATAATAAAAAAATATAATAATAAATAATGAATAAATAATAATAATAATAATAATCAATAATAATAATAATAAAATATAAATAAATAATACATAATTAATAATAATAATATAATATATATTATTAATAATAATAATAATAATTAATAATTAATAATAATTAATAATAATAAATAAATAATAATAAATAAATATAATAAATATACATAATAAATCAAATAATAAAATAAATCCAATAGGAACATAACATCATCACAAAATATAATAAATAAATAATAAATAACTGCAAGTAAGACAGAGGAAGATCTTGCTACATTTATTTCACTTTTATTCCATAAAACTCTCTCTGCTTCAATTTCTTTTTCCTTTTTTTTTCTTTAATTCTCTATCTCTCTCAATACAAATACTCTCCTCCTCCTCTCTCTCTCTCTCTCTCTCTCTCTTCTCCTCTCTCTCCTTCCTCTCTCTCTCTCCTTTGTCTCTTTCTTTACCTCTCTCAAGCTAAACAAAGTAGCGACTTAAACAAAAGAAATAACTAATTTTGCCCGTCATCCTCCCATGTAATTAAACACCTTTTGAATTTCTAGATAAATACCATTTTCATCCTTAATAACTTAAATATAGATTTGGAAAGACAATCAAATTAGAAAAATTAAAATTCAAATTCAATTTATTATACCAGAGAGAGAAAAGGAGAGAAAGAGAGGAGAGAGACGGACAGAGAGAGAGAACTAGAAGGAGAGAGAGCGAGAGAGGAGAGAGAGAGAGACCGAGAGGGACAGACGAGAGAAGAGGAGAGAGAGAAGAGAGAGAGAGAGAGAGCAGACTTTTGAAAAAAAAAATTATATTTATCTGCAATTCATTATTATTATTTATTATTTATTATATTATTATTCATTATTATTATATATTATTATATTATTATTCATTACTATTTTTTCACTTAATACACACATGCACACACAACCCACACCACACACCACACAACACAACAACACACAACACATATATATATATTATAATATATACAAATATATATATACATATACTACATATATCATATATATATATATATATATATATTATATATAACTTGTAATTACTTTAACGACGACAGCAAAAAAACAGGCCATTTACAAGTCGACATTTTTCTATTTTCAGGGAATAAAATACTGCTATAGTTTAAAGTAGAAAAAGTTTCATTTAAAAGTTTTGTCAGGCTGAAAAATTTCCGATATTTGTTATTAAAATTAGCGTGAAATATTTATAAATTAATGTGATATATATATACTATATATATACTATTAATATATATATATATATATATATAGATATATATAATATATAATACATATTAATTATATACTATAATATAATATACTATATAAATATATATTATACATATAATAGAATATATATATATAATATACTATATATAATATAATTAATGTATAATAATATAATATATATATATATTTATATAATAATATATATATATAAATATAATATATATATAGTATATATACCTTACTCTATATATAATATAATATTATGTTATATAAAATATATATATATATAATATATAATAATATATACTATATATATAAATATATATAAGTATAATATATTATATATATATATTTATATATATTATATATATATAAATAATAATATATATATACGCTTATATATATAACTGCATGGACAATCTCCAACATTACATGTATATAATATACTATATTACTATATAATAATAATTTATATATACTATATAGTATATAATACAGGACAATACAATACTTAAGGCCTTATACTATACTACTATATATATATATAATATAATAATTATATACTATAAATATACTATACCTACTAATACCACCGTAATAACTACTCCACATAATCCCATAGACCTGAGCGAATCATCCAAAATACTGTACTAATACTATATAATATATATACTAAATATATATAATATATAATATATAAATATATTATAATAATACACTATGGACAAAATATACCTATACTATATAATAGTATATAATAATTCTGCGTGGCAAACGACAAGAGGCCTACCCCATTCCACCAGAATTTTTGGGATGTTCCCAGCAGAGATCCAATTTAAAACAGCCGTAGCATGTCTTATACTATACCTATATAATTACTATATATGCTATATATATATATATATATAATATATATATAAGTAATAATATATATAATACATCAATATACCCTAATATATATATATATATATATACTATATACTACCTACCATCTACCATCGATACACCACCTCTACACATAGTATACCTATATAGAGGAGAGGACCGAGAGGAGCAGAGAGAGATATTCAAACCCACTCTCTTTCAACAACATCTCCTTTAATCTCACCACACGACTTCTCATTGTACGCTTTACTACGTCATCTACATCACGGGACCACGCTGAGATGACGACTGCTCGCACAAGCTGCTACACGCTACTAGCTGAATTTCGTTATCTTTTCGCTCTAGTTACAAGCAAGCTATTGATGCCTGGCCTGGCCCAAAATATAATATTATTATAAAATATGGCACCAGATATCGGGGATTCCTATATTCCTGCGATAGAATAGGGTATTAATATTGAGCGAGCAACTGAATGGAGCAATATGCAAATCCCTTCCCTTTTCTAATTCCTAATGCCCCTTTTTCTTATGCATCGCAGAAAGGACGGGGTACTTCCCCAACTTCTGTCCGTTTGTAATGCAATTTTACAAGCGTGACCTCTCTCGTGTTAAAGGCACATACAAACAGACCTCCAAAGTAATGAATGAAATTAATTATAGTAATAATAATGTCGCTTTACCAAATATGTGATATGATTAATTGATAATTAATTTGTATTGGAAGAAGAAGCGGTCCCTCGGCCCCGCCTTCTAGATAAAAATCGATACACACTATAGATGGTACGAAACATTCACACCCGCATCAAACACCAACCACCAAAACCAAATTTTTGCCGATCCTTAACCGAGATATTGTAGGCCTACTTAAACTAGTTAATCCACTACCCAGGTAAGCCATTCCTTGTGTCATGTTTCGTAAAAAATTGTTAAAAGAAATTGAAAATATAAAAATATATTTATTGTGTATATATGTAGGAAAACTTAAGAAATGCTGTGATAAAAATATTATATGTATATGTGTATGTGTGTTGTATATGTATGTATATGTGTAATCCATGACTTATAATATATGTATATGTATGTGTTATGTGTATATGTTTGTATGTATGTATTATGTATAATATTCTGTATATCTGTATATCTGTGTGTGTTGATGTTTTATGTTAACAGTTATATATATATATACCTGTGTGTATATAAGATATGCTATATCTCTTTTAATAATATCTAATGAAATAAATGAGTAATGCTAAGAGAGGAAAATTTGGTTGTAAATAGAAAAGAGAGAGATGAATCCATAAAGTGCAGTTTTAAAAACATTGTAACCTATATCACGAAAAAAGCAGGACTAAAAGTAAAATAAAAAAAATAATCATAGTAGATAAAGTCATGAAATATTATACTTGCTTTCGATTATGTTAAATAAAGCAATGAAGGGACAGATAAGGAACATGATATTGAATTGTCCTTAAATAATATTTGTTATATTATTGGTTACAGAAAAAGGACATTAAGAAAATTTTACAGAAATGCAACGATAAATAACTTCCAAAGTTTTTGCCGAAATGGCCAAAGGGTATTAGAATTTCACTTGCTAGTCTGGATCTCATCTGTTAGGAGCTATTTTTGTCGTGGCTCTGAAAGATTTGTTTAGATCATTTATCATTTTGAATTGTGATACGTTGTTCCGTTATTTAAACTTTGCATATTTTAAATCTAATAAAATGTTTATTTTATTGAAAAGTAGTTAGAACATTTTGTAAATAGTACACTTTGTATATCTTTATTATACGATCGAAGGTATATGAAATTATAGAAAACTTGTATATTTTTGTCGAAGCCACAATTGTTATTATTAAAGGTTAATCTGATTTTAATTAAATAAATTAATATTATTATAGTTAGTATTGTGCCTGCAGTTGGCTTTGATTCAGCTTTTGCAGTGGCAGTCAGCGGCAATAAACAGAATTGTTTGCTATTAGTGATTGAAGAAATTTCACACTAATGTGCATTGGCATTTATTGTCTAAGATAATTATTCACTTGGACTTACACAATTGTATGTGAACGAAAAGCAAAAGAACCACTAAATATTACATAGATTTTGGATTTGATTGAACTCAGTTATATTATGTACAGAAAGCCTCTATTAAAAAGATTTTAAAGTTTATTATTGATATTTAAAGAATTTTGACTTAAGTTGAAAAAGTGAAGTTTTTGTTCTGATAGTTCTTTTTTTTGGTTGGTTTTATTTATTATATTTTTGGTCATTTATTATCAATAAGGAAATTCATGGTTGTTGACAAGGACGCGGCCATCTTGATTAAAAAAGCCGGCAGCCGCCATCTTGAAATACAGCCGCCATTTTGAAAGTGACGTTGACTTAAAAGCGTTAACTGTCTGAATTGTTTGAATAGTTAAGGTGATTAAGATATATCATCTTTGACAGTTAAAATAAATTGATAGATTGACACGATTAATAGTTGAAATTATAATATTGTGGAAGAATATTTAATTCTGTTGAAATAAATATAGTAGTCCTTGGACTTGACAGAATTACTTAAGACTTGATCTGATTTGGGACTTTGATAAATTTTCAATCAATTCGTGAGGATTAAGAATTTGTGACTTTATAATGGAATTTAATTTACAGTAACCTTTGACAGTTAATAGATCGAACAATACTTAGAAATTACAGTGCTTAGTTTATATTGCATTGATTTAACTTTAGTTTTGAAAGAAAACAATAGGACTTAGTTTTGTTAAACATAGACTTAGTTGGACTTAGAATTAAATTTGATCGGACTTTGCCTGATTTAACTTAGAGTTCGACTTTGCAGTTAGGACTCGACTTTTTCTGAAATTGAGATTCGACTTTGCAGTTAGCATTTGACTTTACCTATGATACTCGACTTTGAGTTTGACCTTTGACTGTCTGAACTTAGTCTTACATAGTAACTATTTAACTTAGTTTTCAGCTTTGACTGTTTGAGTTGACTTTCAGTTTTAACTTTTCGAATTTAGCTTTCGACTTTAACTTTTCGAATTTAGCTTTCGACTTTAACTTTTCGAATTTAGCTTTCGACTTTGATTTTTCGAATTTAGCTTTCGATTTTAACAAAGTAATGAATGAAATTAATAATAGTAATAATAATGTCGCTTTACAAAAATGATGTGATATGATAATTATAATAATTTGTAGTGTGAAGAAGAAGGCTTCCCTCGCCCCGCCTTCTAGATAAAATCATCGATACACATACAGATGCGTACGAAACATTCACACCTATATGTGCACCAAACCAATTTACAAGGTTGAGGAACCCTCTCAAAAATATACAGAAAGTTTTTGAGATGCCTTAATAAGAAATAACGGGGGTACAGTAAGCTCAGGAGAAAAAAAGACAGGATATGGTGTGTCTGATATATCTCCAAACAGATGAAACAGAAGAGATTCAAGTATCATCTAAGCTACGTTAGTTGACAGTGAGAAAATGCTTGTTTCTTCTTCAAAACAAATTATTTAAACTCGAGTGTAAAAACCAAAAGCTAAAAGGCCTACTTGACTTCTGCACACTCTATTTCTCAGATACAATGAATACTTACTGTAGGCTCAAATTACAATGCACCACAACAAATATAAATCACCACTAGATATCACTAATTAAGATGCAATTAGAATTACACATAAATGCAATTAATTAATAAAAGGTTAAAAAATGTTAGAGCTCTGCTTCAATAGAGAAGAGACAGATCCAAAAAAAACACAATGCACACAAAAAAATAAGGATACACTGCTTTGAGCAACAACGCAACGCAAGTCGAGGTTGGCATGATACTAAGGTCATGATAAAAAAAAGGGAGTCCTTAGGGCCTCTGATCAGGGTTGTTCCAACTTTGATATTACAGTTGGGTTTCGACTTGACTGAATGCAAATTTCGTAATCATTTTCTGACTTAATAGGGTGGAGAAGGCGATGACCTCACTCTAAGGTCTTGCTGGACGTGAGTGTATGTTGGTTTTAACATCACCAAATTCCTGATTGTCAAAGGATTTCCTTTACCGTCTTATTGCGAAAAGGAAATTCTTTAGCTTTTTGCAAGTAACTCATCTCTCCCCTCCCTCATTCTGAAACAAGGAGGCTTGAAGCTATAGTGCGATGAATTAATAATAAAAATAATAATAATAAAAAAACCAATTTGGTCACGATTTGTTAAATCGTCGACATTAAGCTCCCACCGAAGAGAACGGGGGAAAAGGTTTATTGAAGACTATGTTCATAGTATTGCAATAAAAGAGAATTGCAATAAATAGAGAAAATACTATGAAGGCCTCATTCTTCCAGGACAACAGTGAATTTTATATAATGGTTTATTTCAAGAATACACCACTATGCCTCTTACTAACGGTATTTCGAACGTTTCTCAGTCGACGTTATATCAAGTAACGTTGCTAATGTTAGCAACAAAATATGGATAGAAACCATTTTGCTCACTATAAGATACTATGAAGTAATAACTCTCTGATAGTTTTTCAATTGACAATATATTGCGTGCATATATTTACACTCAGTATATTCTTGATCTAATTAAATTAAGAATTGTCAGTTTGGAAAGCAGAATACTGGGAGTCTATTACATAGTTATATGTCTAGCAAATGAGCAGATGCAAATGTCATCATAGCTTCTGCATAGAAAAAGGAGATTAATAAAAAATGAAAATTAATCATCAATTTAATTGCTCCCATTCTTATATGTTACTTATAAATATAATAGCTTAAAAATTGTTGCACAATTTAATTATAACTAGCCATGTATACATAAACAAGCGAGATCTAAACTAAAAGTTTTTGATAATTTGCTTCAATTTTTTATTTTTTTATTATTTTCATTCGATTTTTCCGATTTTTTTTAAATAGATGCAATTGACTGCCTTCTAATATTTCGAATTAGAACCTTTGCCTTTATTCAAAATTGTTTGACATTTGATACCAATTTGAAGGGTCTATTTAGAGTAATTATATCTGTAAAATAATATTCCAAGATCTGAATGTGTACTCTACCCGGTGGCTCAGTGGATGAGGCACGGTAGCTCAGTGGATGAGGCCCGGTATCTCAGTAGATGAGGACTCGCCCAAAAATGCAAGAGAACCAGGTTCGTAACTGATCGGGTTGGAGAATGTGGACCATTCTTTCTATGGGTTTAGCTAAGTCTTACTTAGACATGAAAATGAGTACACCCCTCTTCTTGAATTGGGCTCTGCCCGTGAGCGGTGACATTAACTGTAAAAAAATAAAAAAGTAAATATAGACGTTATAGGTTTAGAGGTTATGCCTCATATAAACAATATAATAAAAAAATATTTTGGCGTAGAAGTTTTTAATTTTTGTGAAAAAGGGTCCATTATTTCGTGTTAAGAATGAAAATTTGCTCTAATTTATTAAATATCGATCATATTTTTATGAAATGTTCAGAGCAAATAGTCTTGAACCATTTTCACAACTTTCATTTACATCATTTTGTATTTATAAACACCCATTTGGCGTATGAAATAAGATTTTGTAATTTTTTTTTTTTTTTTTTTTTTCCATTTTTAATTTTATTTTATAGGAAAAATACCATTTCACTGGTTAAAGTTCCTTGAAAAACATTTAGTTTCGAAAGAACATTTTGTTTGTAGAAAACAGTTTGTTTATTTTTTCCTAAATTATAATACCTTTAACCCCCGGCAATAGAACAATAGTCCGGATGTGGAACCCGCGCATGTTGCCTTGTTTGTTGGGTATGCCCCTTGAGGATCTTATTACCCTTTAAGGAATGTAAAAACAAGTTTTATATGCCTTAAATTAAATTGATTGATTGACGTATTAATTAATTATTAGATTTTACATTTGCCCCTCCCTTTTTCAAGGTATGTCCTTACGGTTTTAATCTTCTCTATGTATTTGTTCTGCCAAGTGCTATTTATCTAAAAATATTATTACATAAATTACTATATTAGTTAAATATACAAAGCGCGTTTACATGCATAATAAACTTCCCCTCTTGTACAAACCGTTAATTCAACTGTACTGGGACTTCCCCAGGATAGGGGTATCCATATTTATGTATACTTCAAAATTACATCGGAGTATGTAAGTTCATAACCTCTTCTATATCAAATGTTGTATGCATTCGGTAACCATCGAGAATATCTCACCTGGTTTGTAATAAACAAAGATATACCAAGATTTTAAAATAAACTAACGCGTTTGAACACATGTTATAAGGTTCGTAAATATGACCTTGATACAGTACACAAAATCTTATATTATACATACTGAATGGGACGGTTTCCAAAAAAGATACCATCCTCTAGGATGTATGCCCTACTCACTTGAAATAACAACGCTCATATTTTCGCGACCACGTGTAATAATGTACGCCGGCGGGATTCATGCGTCGGCTTCCGCCCACCCCGGGGTCCCGGCGCTTGCGGGGCGCTACTTTGCGGTTGCGGGCTTACGTGATCCTACTATAAATTCCCTAGTGAATTAATTATTATCTCTATTCTAGTGTAAAATTAAATAAATTATTCCTCATTGTAAGTATTATTATAAATATGATATACACTTAGGAAAAATTTCGAAGACTTTTAAATTACCAAATTCATTCTTTCATCTTTTTTCTCTTAGCTAAAAACGACTCATGATTTTAAGGGGAGTTTGGGTCTAAAAGATAAAATAAAAACACCCAAACCCTGCCTCCTCAAATACAATTTTAAAGAACTAAGTTAATTTGCATCTAATCACAGGTAAGGCTCAGGATATGGAAAACATGTTTTTACATACCTTAAAACCCAAAAAAAGGAATAAAATAATTCTCGACCAATTACATGCGCGGTCATATAGAAGATTTAAGGATTACTCCATCCATTCACAAGAAAGGGGAAAGCATTTCCTTTCTTACCTGATTAAAGGATCTTACCGATCCTACGCATGTTTCAGTTGAAATATATTTTAAAATTAGATAAATAAATACATTGATTTTCGATTCTTTGTCTATACTGGAATTACCTTTTTGACCTGGTATTTAGGCTTAAATCGAGCCCGGGATACAAAAAAGGATTATCCTAAATTTAAGGCTAAATTTAGGCCTAAAGTAGTTATTACAACACATTTTACAGAAAGAGGTCAGTTTCGTATATGTAAGGAGTGCGCGTTGTTTGTGTTTTCTCGTGTTGGACTGTCAATGTACATTAGATACTATGGAATATTTATTATAATATTTTGTAAAATCGCAATAAAGCCATTAAATATTTATAATAGAATATCTTTTAAAAGATTTTAGTATCATTGAATGAATAATATAAATGTAAGCGAAATAATTTGTTATTTTTAAATAAAAACATAGAAATTGATTTTAATAAAATACATGTTTATGTTAACAAAGAAAACCTTATTTTGCTATTTTCATACTTATTACATGGCTAAAGATGATGTAAACCAGTAAGTCAATAGAACAAACCGTGTGGTTATAGCTTTTTGGGTGTAGAGGGGCATGCTAGCGTTTCTTGCCTTACTGGATTTACTGAATTATTGCTTTAAAATAGTTACGTAAAAATATATGTTTTAATTAAGATTGGGTAAATTTTTAACAAGGATTTCTACCATTTTTAGGATATATAATGGAAGGAATTTTGATAAAAACTTTTTCATCAGATACCGAATTGATAAAAATAATTAAATTCGTTTAGAAATTTAAAATAATAAGATTTATTATAGAAGTTTTTTAAGAAACTTTGAGATAATTGTAGTTATAATTGAATGAGTATATAAATGTACTTGTTTAATTAAAAACATAAAATGTTTTAATAAATTATATGTTATGTCTAATTGTCACCTAAACTTATTTGATATGTTTAAACAGGTGAATATTTTAATGAACAGGATGTGTGTGGGTGTGCGGTGTATGTGTTCTTAGGTATGTTGTGTCATGTATCTATTGTGCGGTGTTTTGAGTGTGCGTTGGTGTGGTGTCTGTGTTTCGTGGGGAATGTTATGAACATAGATGATAAATAATAGTCATGCAAGTAAAATGACTGGAGGTATAATAATAATAATAATAATAAAAAAATCCGGCCGTAGTTAAAAAACTTTCAAATAATTTTGTTTAATCACTGGGTGAATAATATAAATGTAAATGGTATGAATTAAAAAACATAAAATGCTTTTTTAATAAAATAGGCTCCTTATATATGAAAATATGATGTAAAGCAGTAAAGCAGTTAAAGAGCAAAGCAGTAAAGCAGTAAAACCAAAGGCATACTAATCCCTTGTTGCTAGGCAACATGAGCTATTTGTGATTTACTGTTTTACTGCTTTAAGGATTCTGTAAAGTTATATGTGGTTGTTTAATAAAATTCGTACATTTTTTAGTAAATAAACATTATTATATAGCAGATTACTTCTGGGTATCTCGCCTCACATGCTTTTTAAAATTTATAAAAAAAAAGTAACAAAACAAAAAATGAATATATATCAGATTATGATATTCGCTTAATCCAAAGAAGGTTTAAAGGTGCATGCAGTGGGCGGTACCTGGTGTGTGCTTGGTGTGGGTGCCCTGGACTGTTGGCTGATGCCATGACCTGCTGTTTATTTCTATGGTGGGTGCGCAGCCACAAACCTATCCTGCCTTGGCTTCTACGCGAGCCTCGTGGCGTGGTGCTTGTGTGCCGCAACAAGTGTGTGTGCCACGCCGCCAGTCTTGGGCCGGGTTACGGTAGGTGTTGCGACTACTCGCTATCTCTCGTCACGCTTGTTATGGGCGGGGGTTCGCGGTGGGTGTAACGTTATTAGCGTTGGTGGGTGGCGGGGTGGATGGGACCTGTGATGGTATGTGATGTGTGTGTCGGAATGGGTGGTGTGTGTTAGTGTGTGAATGTGGTGGTGTGTTAAATAATAATAAGAGGTATAGATACAAATATGAGACTACAAGTAGATAATATAGCAAATAATAAAATAACAAGTAAAAAAATAACAATAATGATAATACAATAATAAAATAACAAGTAATAAAAATAATAATAAAAAAATAATAATTACTATAAAAATTACAAAAATAATAACTTAAATAAAAATTAATAACAGCTAACATTATACATCAATCCTATTTATAGTAATAATGAATGAATGAAATAAATTAAATAATTCAATAAATAATAAATAATAATCATAAAAATTAATAATAATAAAATAATAAAGAATAATATAATAATAATAATTAATCATAATAAAGTTAAATTCATTACACATAATTAATAATAAATTACATAAATATAAATTAAAACTAAATAAATATATTAATAATTAAGTTAGATAAAAATATAAGAAAGATGGCAAGGAGGTAAGGTAAAAATTAAGGAAGATAACTGTAAAAAAAACAAATAAAAAAGATAACAAACAGTTAAGCTAACAATAGGATGTTAAAAAAGCAGTTTAAAGTAGTAACAGCTTATAGTAATCAATTTATGGTCCCAGTAAAGCCAGGTAAAGCAGGGTAAAGTCCCTTCAGTTTAAATAAATCCAATCCTTACTATTCCCCCTTTGTATGGCTAAAAGCCCCTAACACTAAATGATTTTACGTTTACTGCCCTTATATCGAGAGTCCTGACTTTTCTAGATAAGGCTAATAGGTCCTTTTAAAAAAAAATTTTCGTTCATCAATGTAGGTCAAAGAATAAAATATTTATTAGCCTCTAATTTCAGCCAAAACCTCTGATCTAAACCTTTTCTTCTGAAATACAATTTTTTCAAAAGAATTTTATTAAATTATTTAAAAGATTAAAAACCAAAAAAATATAAAAAAGGCAAATCATATGTTAATAAATATGCTACCTACCATGTAAACGCGCAGCTAAAGCAGCTGTGGGGTAAATACCGCATAGTAACCAGCAGTAAAACTACAGCCTTCTCACTAACACCCTCTAGACTGCTAGGCAATCACTGCCAACAAGGATTATTTTTGTTGGGAAAAAAATTTGACTGGCGACATACCAATTAACTGCCTTTTAAGGGCGATAACTGAGATATATGTTTTTAAATATAAACAAAATGAGTTACAAATTTCAAAATGGATCTGACTCATAGTATATGATAGAAAAGAGAAATTTCTTTGAATAGTTTACAATTGATATCACAAACATGAGAAGTATTTTTAGTCGTATCGGCTTGCACTGGGCCAGTATTGCGCCGTCAGGGTCCCGCTGGCGGGGTTACGCGGTCCTGCTCGAGCCGCCCCCGCGTGGCGGTTTCGTTGCGAAAATATTGCGACCTGCCATCACGTCTGCCACGCGGCACGCCCGGCGGCTCTCTGTCGGAACGCGGCGGGCCGGGTCGGAACGCGGCGGGCCCGCGAAACGCTTCGGGGCCCGTGTGAACACGTTCCGGGATGGAACGAGAGGCACCACCTCTAAGCGAACTTATCGTAATTTATATTCACCATTCGGGACAGTCTCTACACCATATCCTTATAAACATAGGTAGACCACCAATAAACTATATAGGTCTGTTCTATGGTGTTACCTCAAACAACAGTCAACTATACTGGTTTTTCTCTGCCCGTTTCCGCACGGGTGACCTTACCTGGGCTAGCACCATTTTGGGCCAAAATCTTGCGTCGGGATCAAAAGGCTTAGGATATATGGGAAAAGGGCTAATGACCCATAGTGAAGAAGCAGGGGCTAGCTCCAACTTATAATATACAACCCATTCCGAATCCCTCAATACCTTATAACATAGGGTAGGCACCAATATTAGGGCTGTTCTATGACCAGGGTAAGGGCCTGAGAAAAAGCACATACAACTCATATAGGAAGCTATCCTATAAGCAACCTTATTAAAAATATACACCAATCGATTCCTCATACCTTATAACCTGGGGGTAGACACCCATATTAGGGCTTTTCTAGGCTCAGGGGAAGAGAGGCTAGAAAATAACCCGGTCTTGGAAAATCAAGCCTCTCGCGCAGTCCCAAAATTGTTGGGGGCACTTAGTGTATGGGGAACTCAGTTGGCACTATGTGGGACTCAACTATGTGGCACTCATTTGGCACTCACTTGGTACTCATTTGCACTCTTGGCACTCACTTTGGCACTCATTGGCCACTCATAGAATACTCATAGTAAACACTAATAGGACAACCCTAGACACTCCTACGGTGATGGGAACAACAACAACAACGATGTATTTCTAGCATAAAAGTTGAACCATTAAATTTATTTGAATGTCATCCAACAGCAATTGAATTCATTTCCGAAACCGCTTAATTTTGAGTTGAAACGATAAATTGATTGACGTCGATCTACCAAACCGTTGCACTCGGGACCCATACCGACATAATTCGCTGAGCCTCCAAGTTGAGCCATCCCCATATTCCAGTTGGATTAATCAATAAAGTTTTCCCTTAAACCTTACTATCCAGAACGTTGAGCCATCAAAGCTGAGCCATAAAAGCTGAGGCATATTGCTTCACACCTTACTCTCAAAAATGCTGAGAAGCATCAAAAGGAAGTCTATCTCCAGCAGGCTATTTTCAAATAGTCTGATCTTTTGATCAATTTGGCATTAAGGTAATAGGATAACTAGTTCTTTCGATTGGGTTTATGTTTGTTTGTTTTGTTGTAATTGTTTTTCTTGTGTGTGTGTATAAATCTCTTAATTAAGAAAGCCAATGATTGAACTTTGCAATAAGATGTGTATATTATTATGTGTGATCTCAGTGTAGATATAGTGCTTGGGATAAGATTTTAGTTTCGTTCGCTTATTTTGTAGTTTTGTGTGTGTGTTGAGCTGTGTGGGGTGTGCCGTGAATATTCATTCACCATTCAAAATTTCCTTACATTTAAATATATATATAATATATATTTATATAGTATATATATTTATATGTTGTGCGCCTTAAGTGTAAGTGTATAATATATCAGGTATAGTTACTATTATTATATATATATTAATATGGGTATAGTTATATTATATATATATTATTACTTTATATAGAGTATTAGTTATATATATATACAGTATGGAGTCTAATGTATAGAGAGTATTATATATTATATATATATTAGTGATTATATAATATTATACTAATAAATTTAGTTAATGTTTGATTATATATATTATTATATAAATTAATTATGTATTATATATATATATTACAAAAATATAACAGTGTATATATATATATATATAGTATATTATATTATATATGAGTATATTATAGTGATGTTGATAAGTGTTGTACTATATATATATATATACTATTATGGGTAGTATTCTAGTGTCTATGGGCTATAGTAGGTGAGGATTTTTAGTATAGACAGAAGATTAACTCCCAATGGTGGCTGATTTTTCAGGCCATATGGCCGTTCCTTGGTGAGGCCGTTAGGGCTGGGTCCTGTACACCAGGCCTCAAAAATATATATATTGGATTGATTATATATGGCTGGATAGAGTGTTAGTGTATATGTGATTGTTAGCTAGTAAGTGTATAGTAGTTATTCGTTAATACTATAATAGTGTATCTATGATAGTGGAGATAGTACAGTTTATGTTCATTACATGGACGTGTAAGTATGTATAAGTGTTATCATATATGGGGTGTGAGTGTTTAAAATATATTGTGAAATTTATTTCGTGTAGCATAGACTGTGGTGTTATTTTATTTTTTACCCATCATCCAATTTAAATGTTTTTCTACAATTTGTTTATGGTTTCCAAGAAAATTTCTTTTTAGTTATTTGTTGATTTTGTTTGATTTCTTCGGTATTATAATATTATTCCGTTGAGTTGTTTCTTATCAGAAATGCTATACTATTACATTTATGACCTATATTTTTGACTTGTACTTGTTTGTGACTATACGTTTTCAGTACTGGATTTGATTCTTTTATCACTATTGGATTTGACCATAAAAAATAAGTTACGTGGATTATTTATTTTCTTCCTGGTGAATTTAATGAATTTGATTTCAGATACTGTGAATTGAACTTGGTTTTACTTATTTTTTACTTTCTAAAAAAAATTAATTAATGCAGTATCTTCCTTAATCATGCCCTACTTAAGTAATTCTTAAGTTTTTTTTTATATCTATGATGGTAGAATATTTTATTATTATTATTTTTATTATTATTATGTTTTTGGAGGATAAACTAAGCTGTTGGAGAATTCAACCGCTCCTCTATTCTGCTTAAAAAGTATTATGTAAAAACAAGATAAGTTTCTTTTATTTAGAGGTTTGATTTTAAATGACTTGTTTTTTAAGTGCATTAAAAGCTCTGTTTAAATCAAAATATTATATTATTTATATTTAAAGAAAAAGTATTATCCGTTTTATTATTTAGAACACAACTTTATTTATCCTCGCTGTTATTAATTTAATATATTTTTATGTGACTTACCAATTTTAACCACGTGTTTGTTATAAGGAGCTGATTCTTCTCATTCTTAAAAGCAATAAAAAGAAAATTTATTGTAATAATGTATTTATTTACTTGAATGTCGAAATATTCTCTCTCACACACTTTTTGACACACTCTCTCGTTTCGTAATATTAATCGGCCCCTTTGACCCATGACCTGAGGAGACCCGATATTCTCCATTATCTTTTATCTTTCCTAAATAATCTTTTTATTTATCTTTATATTTTATTTTTTTTTATCTTTATTTATTATTTTTTTTTATTTTTTTTTAGTCATAGTTTGTGAATTACATAATTAAAAATATATGGAGATGGATTATGAATTATTATTTTTTTTCTTTTTATTCATTATTATTCATTTAATTATTATTATTATTATTATAATTTTTATTATTCAATTTTTTTCATTAAAATATACAAATAAATTGTTGGAACGATTACTGTTTTTAAATATAATAAATTCTTTTGAAAATTATTATTATTCTATGATATGATTCTTAATTATATATATTATTTATCATTATTAATTATTTCATTACTTATATAATCTAAACATTTCATCACGAATGAGGTTAAAGTTTATTATCTTTATTTTTTCCACTCACTATTATGGATGAAATTTGTTATCAAAATCATGATAATATTATTATTTATGAAAAGTATCATATTATTGAGAAATCGACTAGTAACTTTGCAAGTACCATTGAAATTCAATTACTCTATATCGAGTATTTTATTTAATTTTTTATTTGTTATTTATAATAATTTTTATCATTTTAATGGATATTAATTAACATATAATATTAAACTTTCATCTAAATTTATGATAATAATATCCATTATTTCTTTTTAAATATATAATTATAAATATAAAAATAAATTATAAAAGAATGTAAAATTTTTTATTTGATTTTATGCATTTATATAACTTAAAACAAACTTATAACTTAGTCTTTTAAGCGGTTTAGTCATTTATGCAATTTAAAAATATATTATTATGATAATCATATGAAAAGTAATTTAAAAGTATTTTATATTAAATTCTTAATTTCTCTGTCATTTAGATATAAAATTTTATTATGAGCTTAGAAATTTTTGTGAATTTATTTTTATATACTTTAAATTTCAATATTATTATTGCATTACATATTATCATTAATTATTCATTACCTGTAATGATTCTTAGTACGTGTGAAGATTTATTATTAGGTTATTTGTAAAGATTTATTTACATCTATGCGTAATATCTCATTTAATATTAGGTCATATTATATTATTGAGTAAATTAGTTATAATTATAAGATTATTTAATATTATATAATGCTCTTTCCTAATATTAAAAATATTATTGAAAGCTGTACCTACAATGAGACGATAATGTAACTTTGTCGCTATTGGTATTAATGATTGATGGCTTGAGTTTAACTCAGTAATGAGTTGATTATTATTTATATTTATTTATTCACTATTATTTTTTTAATTTGAGCTAAATTACGAAATATTTTCTCTTACTCCTCTTATTTCTATTCATTGATGACAATTGATTATTGTTATATTTATTATTTTATTATTTTGTTGCTTTTGTCTCTATAATATGAATTGATCGCTCGTTATATATTTAGTTAAACTGATTATCCGAGACCTAGATATGAGCTATATGGTAAATATATTATTTATTTGTTTATTTTATTGTTTTTATCTTTTATTTACCAGGGAACTTTAGATATAACTAATTTTAATTATATGGGCTCAAATTTGTTGTTTCGAATTATAATACGCCGTGAACCCTATGCTTCAAGCTTCACTTAGGCTTAGGGAACTTTTTCGTCATATCTATCCTCTTTGTTTCGCTTAATGAGTATTTAGACTAGTTTATATCTCAGATATGGAATGTATATGTCATTTCACATTTCGCAACCTGATTCACCTATAATTGAGGCAGATCATATATTGAGTTTCTTGTTGAATATTTTTGTAATATTTTTAGTTATCTAACGTGATTATTATTATGACTATAGGATTATTTTTGCGGTATAAAAAGAGAATGGCATTTTAGTTGGTGAAATAGAAAGTAATTTTAGTAGTTTAAATTTTTTATTTTATATATATGTTAGTCTATTTAAATCCAGCTCCCACTGAAATATTTTGAGAAATAAGTATATTATTATTATTAGGTTTATTTATATTAATATTGATTAATTGATTAATATGTTAATTATAATTTATTATTTATATTTTAATTATATTTACATTATTTATTATTATTAGGCATTAATCTTTAATAATTTATGTTTAATATTATATAATTAACTGTGTATATTCTTTTTTTTAATTTATTTTTTATATCAATTATTGATTTATTTAATTAAAATACAATATAACCAAACATAACTATTATTGTAAAAAACATGTAAAAATAAATATAATATTATATTAAATAGTTATATAATAATATATAAATAAATTAATAAATATATTAACCAAAAATTTTATAAATATTATTAAAAATAACTAATGTAATTTAATTACTTCAGAAAATAATAAATAATTAAATGAAATTGTATTTAATTATATTTATTTATATTATGTAATTTATATTTATTATTGTATTATATTTATTTCTATATTTATTAGTATAATATATTATTATTATTTAATTATTATTATTCTCAATTTTTTATTTATTTATTTGCATATCTTATCTTCGGTTTATTATTTTTGCGTGATTGTATGACTGAGTTTATTTATATTTGTTGGTATTTATTATTATATTTATTTTATATTATTTTATTAGTATTTATTCTTAGCCATCGCAAACATTACCATAATTTTATTGGCATTTAAGTCAAAATAAGTAGATAGGATTATGCACGTGACATTTTGAGATCCCTATTATGTACAATCACTGTAAGTGACTTATATAGCGATTTGTGAAAGCAATTATGTTTGCCATTTCTAAATAATTATATTGGCTGAAGCGAAGTCGTCTTTGGCCCTACAATCATCCGGGCAAGAGAAGCTCGGCCAGTATACAAGGAATGGACTGGGGAATGCCAGCTGTCCGTTCAGGCGCCTTTCGAGAGAAGAGAGTGAAGATGTATCATCTTGCCTGATTATTATCGCAGTCTGACCTTACACTGAACAGCTGGCACACTTCATTATGGGTGGATCGGTTTTATTTTCTCCGAGCATGCGACAATTAATTGCATTCAAACTTGTGGAAGTATGTATTTATATGTACGATACATCAGACCTATCTTATTGTGGACCCTTCGGCAGAGCACCAACAACAATGGTAGAAAGATAGTATTGCTCACACTCGTTTCATTTCCTATAGAGCTATCACGATTATCTGATTTTTAAAGAATTTCGTATTTTAAAAGAAATTCCGTCAATAGGAAAATTTGAAGTATTGTTCTTTTGAGCAAGGTTGGAGTTTACTACTCGAGGATCAACATTCACGAATAACAGGAAGCGTACGTTTGCTGAGTGCAGGGTGACAAGATCTTAGGTGTGAAAAAGCTAACATATGTACGAAGGTCGTAAATTTAAGACATTTTTTTTAAATTAAAGTTGTTATAAACTTGAAATACGAGATGGAGGAACTATAATATTTTCGGCCACATTTCTTTGGCAATTTTTAATGAATATTAAATCGAAAAAGTATTAAGAAAAAGAGATATAGAAGAGTGTACTAAGTATATTTTTAAGTTCTACAAATTATGAGCACATAACTTATCCGGCTAAAACTGTCTAACCAAATTACATAACTCTTGGACTGAAACGAATTAAATACTCTAGTTAAATCAACGATGTTTATATACAACTCTTCTCGAGTATACAACCTACTTTTATATTGAATCGTACAAAGTTTCTGCCCGAAGTATTTCCTTCCTTGCCATATCTGTACTTTTTCCTAGACATATTGTTTGCCTTCACCAGTATATTGTTAATCACCATGACTAATCGTTTTCATATCGCGGTCATACATACGACTGAACAGTCGATGCAGACACACACACAAACACAAACCATATAAGCGTTGTGAAGTCATTATGTTGCCATTCTTAAATATTTTCATCAACTCAACCTCGAAAGATTTTTCTATTCCATCTATTCTCACCACGAACACACTGCATCATACATAGTTATCATCCATCATTATTAACATATTCCTTCTTCCTCATACAAATTGAGCAACGAATAATATCTGCTCTGAAGTAGGTCATCTATCTCTCACCATCATCCGGAGCTTCATCGAACTATGTGCATCCATAGAATTCCTAACCTCCAGTTACTTATCTTTCATTATATAATCACTATATTTATTTTAAAGGTAATCTCTGACTTGAAAATCAGAGGGCTCACTTTACCGGCGTAACAGCCCCTCGATCCGTTTCAAGAATATCTTATTAGCATATCCCTAATTACGCTAGTTAAATGTCCTTTGCCTCCTTCATTGGACTAGCATGTTAGATTGTTATTAATATCACCATCACTACAACCTGTCAATTATTCTCTGGTAAATATGAGTAGTCCCTTACATCATTAACACCTAGATAACTAACCTTACTCCAATGACCTTTATCTTCTTGTAATATTATTTTATCACCTTTTACGTATCCATCTTATAAGATTCATTTACCTGCCGAACAGACTATCAGATATTATTGAACTTGAGACTAGATACAATTAGGGAGAGTGACTACCCAGACATGGCAAAGAAGACAGAAACTTATTATATTCTACGACCCGCTCAGGAGCCAGTATATACTGCTGCTATCTTATGCATATTATATCAAACAAACGACAAATGTTGACCATGAATAAAATAATACCTCACCTGAATAATCTCTCAATATGAAAAATCTTTCCTCGAGAGAGACAAAATACAACACTATACTACAGGTAAGCTCAGTCTATAGAGAATTTTATATCACTATCTATACCGGGAAAACACCTACAAACATTGTTGAGAGTCACTTAAATCACTAAACAACAACGTCCCTCCTACTCCTCAATATATTCAGCTTGCGGATCTTATAAATATATATAAGACTGTAGAGGAGATACGGATAATTCTGGCGGAATTCGGCTCGACGACTTCTTCTACGAGAGTTTCTGAAGGAGAACTTAAGCAATATCGAGTAGAGAGCAATCATTCCAACACCCTTTCTATATCTCATATTTGTAGTGATTTTATCTCTTTGAAAACAATTACATTTTTGTATCTATTTAGATGGCGTTTATTTATAATTTTAATTATTATCGATAATTTATAATAGTTATAATTTATATTACTCTATTATTCCTATTATTGATCCTATTTATATAGATATGAATCACTGATTATATGTGATTCTAGCGATAGTAGTTAAAATTTAATATATTACTAGTAAATGATATTAGCAATTAGGTCAATTGCTATTTATTGAGTATCTATTTCTCTCACTTTTTTCCTCTTTAACACCATTTTTTTCTCGTTATATATGGTTAACAGAACTTATATTCATCATAATAAATTATTAAGGTTAATTAGATTATTTATATGTACATCATGTTTGTTGTCACAGTTTTGTTCATGGCAATTTGCAGTTTTCATTCTTGTTCTTTGAAGCCGCGTAATGTGCCTTCTTTATTAAATATTTTATGTCTGAGAGTTAAGAGTATTCGAAGTATACCTTCCAAAATCAATTTATAAAAAATAAAAAAGCGTGCGAAACTCCCTTTACGCTTTAGCTGACTATGAGTGTATTTGAATCATTCTTTTTATTAGGGTAATTAATATGCTTTTTTATGTAGTTTTTTATTACCTTAATTAGGAATTTGCAAGAGTTACTCTAAATGCACCCTGCCTGTATTTGTTGCAAGGCTGATACTTGATCAATTTGACTAGATATTATTAGAGCGTTTCGAATGTTGTTATCAAAAATGTTTTGTATAATAGAATCAACCTTCGATTGTATTTCTTAACTTTATATATTATATATCTTTTATATTTTATTTATACTTATAGTGAAATACTGAAGTGTCGCGTTGGTTGTGTAGTCTGTTTAGACTATTGTTATCTTTTTTCTGTCATCATGTTCTGTTTTAATAATCGGTAATTCTTCTCATTAATGAAAGATTAGTGTTTTTACTGAACGCCTAATCTTCATCTAGAGCATTTGTAGAATGTGAAATTAGGACGACTGGATATCCTTATATATTTGGAATCGGAACGTAACACATGCGACAGTAGGGATTGAATGTAATAACAACTTTTAGAGAACGTTATATTGTGATAATATGGAGTATACTTCCCTCACAACCCCCTCCCTTATATCAGAAAAACCATACTCCTCCCCCGCTTTATTTACACCACTTACCCTCTCACAACCTTAAGATAAATTAATTTACATTTTTTTTCTTTTCGAAGAAAGACTGTTATATCACCTTATCTAAGTATGGCATCCGAAGGGGGGGGGGATTCGTGATGAGGTCATTAAACCAATCTGAAGTCCCTTGCCCATAAACAAAGAAGTGCTGTTCTTACGTCACCATTTAAACACCCTCCAAATTACCTACTTACTCTCCTTTATTCTAAATTAAATACCTGTCAACCTTTAAATTTTATAAAGATGAACTAGCCACTACACGAATTATGTTATCTGCTATAATATTCCTATATCACGAATTAAAATAATATAAAGAGTTGCCATTATGTATTAAATATATACATATATTACAAAAAATTTGACCCCAAAAGTTTTACTGTAAATTGAAATTATGCATGATCTACTATATAATATACATGATATGATGTCTAACCATTCAGAAGCTACAGGATTCCAAAAGAAGAAATTTTCATTTTTTTCTGTACTCTTAAAGAAACAAAACATGCTTACTGCTCATTATTCTCAACTCTTTGCCTCATTCACCTCCCCTGGTATTATATATGGCAACCCGAAAACCCATAAACCCAATACCATCTACACACCTATTCGTAGCTTTATCCTGTTCTAAGCCATTAATCTTACTCCTTCCTTATCATGACATTCTCTAAATTTCATCGTATTATTCCCTATCCCTAGATGTTTATCCATCCCCACATTCCATTAACACTCTTCCAGATCCATACTTTGCAAATTTGTCTTGTGAATCAGTTGGACCAGTAATAGGCAACCACTTACACAATCGAAACATCCAGTTTGACACCTTTTTCAATGCAGTCTCACATTTCTTGGAATGAACCTCCAGTTCAAAAGACTTTCTCAGATTTTTAAAATAATCCTATGACAGGAATTTCCATGGTGAAAAATACCATTTCACTATTTCACAAGTTTTCTTCAGCACCCTATCTCAAGGATCATAAGACATCAAACATAATTACAAACTTTCACAAAGAGATAGGAAGCCTGTCATTTCTAAGCGAAAACTGACATTGCACATCAATGTAAGTTTATTTTATTTACTTATTTATTCATTCATTACAATAAATTTATATTAGTTTTTTCAAATTTATTGGAAATTAGACTGTGCCACCAATAACTTTCCTACTACAATCTGCATCATCCGTTCCTTTTTTCAGGCAACATATAGCCTAAATATATAAACTCGGATAGTTTCTCTAGTTCCTCGCCTCCAACATGGTTTCACACTCCGGACTCACCTCACCCACCGCAATCACTTCCTCTATTATATATATTTACTTTCCTTGATTAGTTTTTATAATCCACCATAATACTTACTGATATTATTAGGCTTCTACAGTCATCATTCTATGTCCATCTAGCTAAACACTCCACTATTCACTCTCTCACCTGGTTTATAATTTATGATTGCTTAATAAGACATCTCTCCCTTTATAATTTTCTACTCGTAAACTCAACATTATAGTCATCCATTAATTATACTATATAGTATATATTTAACACTCATTGTGCACCACAAAATAATCTAATATTTGTACAATACATATACCTAATAAAAGATTAAATAGCATCAATCAAATGAATCTTGAGAATTCAATACAATGGCAAAATGAGTTTCCAATATACACTAGAAAAAGATCCAAGTCATGTCTATTATTAAGGCAAAATTAAATGTTCGTTTCTCACAATCAAAAGTGTCAACACGCCCAATTTGCGCGAACACGTTTTTCATAACCAATGTTGTATTATAACCTTAAAACTCCAGCTAAAATATCATTTTTATCAAGGGTACCCACATTTCCCCATCTCTCCTTCCAGCGTATGCTCGTCTAAAAATGAACAAGTATCAGTATGTGATAGAAGCTCGTGAATTTCTGGTTTCTAGTTATATGTTATTATCATTTGGTATTACTTGTTGCATTTGTTTTTTTTTATTATTATTAATATGATCAACGACTGTCGCACTCTCTTAATCCCTTTTTATTTGTGTACATGTGTCTTTATTTTGTTTGTTTTTCTTTTCTGTTTTTGCTTATTTTATCTTATTTGCTTATTTACCTTTACTTTGCCAGAAATTGATGATTTATTTGAATTGTTTTTTTTTCTGAATATTTGATTTTTGTTAACTTCTAAGAGTTTGCCTACTGTGTGTCTTTACTTTATATCTTTATAATTTGATTGTCACTAATATTTGTTTTTTCTTTGTTTTATATTTTCTGCCATTATTGCAATGTTTTTTTGCTTTTTTAACTTTCATCTTCATAAAATCAGATTCTTATTTATTTATTTCATTTCATATGCTGTAGCCAATAAACTTAATGACTGAAGTGTTTGTGTCAGTTTCCCTTAGTCTTCTTAGAAAGAGTTACACTATTTTATTCATTCAATTTTGTAGCTTTAACGTAATTTCGCTAAAATAGGATATCAAAGATGGAAAATTTAAACATTAAAATGGTAAAGTCGAGTTTTAGAGGAAAAATTATTATTAGCTAGGCAGTCCTGCTTTTAGTTTCACTCGAGTGATATACTGTATTTGTTGGAATGTAAATGATTTTACTTAGTCATATCGATTTTAAATGGTTTTAAAGTTTTTATAGGTCTGGGTTAACTTGAAAGCTGAAAATGCCAGTGATAAATTCCTTGTTTTTCAATTTCATTAGAAGTCCCAAAAAGTAAAAGAAACATAAAAAAATAATTTTTTAAAATTATAAACTCTGCATCTTCTCAAAGAGAATATGCCAAATTTTGTACTGCACATGTTTTGAATTCTGATATATACTGCTATTAATAATTTTATTTTTCAATGGATATTTTATAAATGTTTTATAAATGTTAATTTTTATGAGGATTTAATAATTTTTTATTTCAATCGTCCTGCATATTTTTCATTTTGGTATTTTATTTTCCATGCTCGGTCAGTTGTCCGTTCGGCAGAATGTACGTCGGTCAAATGTCCTTCGGTCAAATATTCGTTGGGTCAAATGTTTATCGGTAAGCTTCCGTTTATCCATATTGAATACACGTCTTAAAGAATGTGACTTCAAAGTGTCTATATTCATTTCTTTAAAATCGGATTCAATAATGTTATTAGTTTTTAATATTGAAATACAGAGTGCAATACTGCTAATGCTTATTTGATATATATTATTTTTTCAATACGTATTTAACCAAATACTATTTTCTCGATACTTATTTGATAAATACTATTTTTCAATGTTTATTTGAAAAATACTTTTTTCAATGCTTATGTAATGTGCTTTTTTTCAATGCTTATTTGACAAATAATATATTTTTCAATGTTTATTTGATAAATAATATTTTTTTCAATGCTTATTTAACTAAATACTATTTTTTCTGTACTTATTAGATAAATGTTATATTTTCAATGCTTATTTGACTAAATACTATTTTTTGATACTTTTTTGATAAATACTATTTTTCGATGCTTATTTGATATATATTTTTTAATGCTTATTTAAAACAAAATTTTTTCAATGCCTATTGATAAATACTATTCTTTTCAATGCTTATTTGATAAATACTATTTTTTTCAATGCTTATTTGATAAACACTATTTTTTCAATGCTTATTTGACGAAATACTATTTTTTCGATACTTATTTGATAAATACTTTTTATAATGCTTATTCGATAATTAGTATTTTTTCAATGCTTATTTGACTAAATAATATTTTTCGATACCTACTTGATAAATAGTTTTTTCATGCTTATCTGATAAATACTGTTTTTTTCAATGCTTATTTGACTAAATACTATTTTTTCGATACATTTCTTAAATGCTTTTTTGTCAATGCTTATTTGATAAATATTATTTTCTTTAAGAATGCTTTTTTGTCAATGCTTATTTGATAAATATTATTCTTTCAAAGTATAAAACAATAAGTTGTTGCCTACCTAATTAAATGACAGCGATCTGGAAACGATTCACTTTGGAATGATATCAAAATATGCGTGTTTAACTAATATATAAATATTCAATTAAATAAGAATTAAATTACAATTTTAATTTTTTTTATCTAATTAAATGTTATCACTTTAAATAATTTGTGTGTAATTAGAATATGTTTGAACTTTGAGTAAATTAAATAATACATATGATGTTTATCCTTCTCTTTTATGCAGCTATTTTCAATTTTAAAGCTAAAAGCTAACTTATAAAAAAAAAACAGAAATTTATTTAAATTTAAGGGTAAAATTCCAATAGAAAATGAAAATAAAACAAAAAAATCAGCATCTAAAATAAAACAAAAAAATCGAACCTCTATACCACTACCATCTGTAAGTAATCACAATTGAACGGTAAAAAATTTTTTTTTTATAATCCACAAAACAGAAAAATTAAAGAAATAAGCCATGGTATAGGTTATATGAAGGTAAATTTTTATACCTTACTGATTCTGTGATGATCAGAAGGAATATTTTTATCGTTCAAATCATATAAAAAAATTAATTATTAATAATAAATATAATAATGGTGAAAAAAATGACATAATAAAATTCATTGGTACTTAATTTAATTGAATAAAACTACCATAATAAAATTAATTTAAATATATATTTACAGGCTCTCCTCTCTTCTTACTCCATCAAACAGTTGCCTTTCTCGAACATCTATCTCTCATCCTCTCTCTCTCTTCTCTCTCTCTTCTATATATTTATATATATATATATATTATATATATATTATATAATATATGTATATATATAATTATATCTCTAATTTTATCTCTCTATCTCTCATCTATTATCCTCTCTCTCTCTCTATATATATATAATATATATATATATATATATATATATATATATATATATATATATATATATATATATATTTTTGTATTTTTTTTTGTTTTAATATATAATATAATATATATAATATATATATATAATATAATATATATATTATATTAATGTGTGTGTATATTATGTAGTGGTGTGAGCAATTCTCATCAATTTAATAGGAACAGAAAATGAAATATCTCTTCAAGAATTCTCATTTTGTTTGAAATGGCCTTCCTCTATCTGAGATTCTCAACCTTTAAACACAAATTTAGAAAAATAGGTAAATTATTATACATATTTTTTTATTTTTAATATTTTTAGATGGTGTTCATTTTAACACTTATCTGATATTTTTTTTTTTTTACTCCCTATCCTTTGAATTTTTTATTTCTTTTTTATTTTCGCATATAGGTTTGTAAATGAAGGGCTGTGTTGCAATTTTGGGTTAAAAGCTTGTAGTCATGTTTGAATAGCTCACTATAAAATGAAAATGAAAATACGCTTCCTTGATGCAATGGTATTGTATATAAATATATTTATTTTGAGGGAGAGGGAGAGAAGGAGAGGGGGTGGGGGTGTGGGGTGGTGGGATTTCAGGTAAATAAAATGTAGATAGAAGTAAATCAATTTCTTAAGAAAATATATGGTATATAAATACGCAAATAGGGAAATATATAAATAAATATGTAAAATAAATAAATAAATAAACAAATATATAACACTAACTAAATATCTAATTTAAAATATAGATAAATATCTAAGTAAATAAATAATAAACAAATATATAAATAAGTAAGTAGATAAACAATGAAAAAATATATAGATAAATAAACATGAAAAAGAAACAAAAAGCTCTTTGTTTTGAATCAAGAAAGTAATAAATTTGTTTTTAAATTTATTTGAGATTCATCGCTACTGCCGTAATATATTTGGCCAATTAATGCGGCCACATTAATTTCAAGTCAAGACAAGAAAAGTGTCCAGTTCTTTTGGGGCCGGATTTCGCTCTCTTCTAATTACCTTATGTAACGTACTAACTTAATTTACTCTTAAATTTACGATGTGTCTACCAGTGAATGTATATAACTTACCACCTGTGTCATTAAGACGATATATATATATATATATATATAATATATATATATAATATCGATATATATAATATAATATATAATTATTATAAATATATTATATATTAATATACAGAATTATATATAATATATATATATAATAATAATACTATATATATATAATATTATATAATATATATTATATATATTAATATATATATATATTTTAATATAATATATATTATATATATATATTATATATATATTATATATATATATATAATATATATTTATATATATAATATATTTATAGTATTTATATATATATATTATATATATATATATACTTTAATATATTATATATAATATATGATATATATATTATTATATATATATACTATATATATATATAAATATATATATATATATATATTATATATATTATATATATATATATTTATTATTGTATATTATATATATATATTTAATATATATATATATATATTAATATATATATATATTAATATTATATATATATAATATATATACTATTAATGGTGGGAACAAGAAATTCTAAGAGTTAGTAGGGATGTTATTTAATAAAGAATATATAAGATTAGTAATAGTAAATACTTATAATAAAAATTCTGATAATATATAAAAAAAGATTAATAATTCAACTAATATTATTGTCATTGAATCTGGCACAAAAAATCAATTATTAATCAAGAGACTCATTACCTTATCAAGAGTAAAATATATACTCACACAC